>CM038679.1:766592121-766736507 GCA_021605205.1 Aegilops longissima
AATGTACTACACCTGTACAAATGCATATTTTGCTTCTTTGCTACTGTTTATTGTACACTTTTTTCCATGATTGGATTCATATTGCATTCCCATCTGCATTTATAAAAATGCACTTTCTAAATAAAGTACTGTACTTCGTTCGACATGACAAAGTCTACACACATATGGCGTTAAAAGTCGCATTTCGGCCCGTAAGGCCTGCAATAAGACAAGATAATTTAATTGTGTTGGAAAGAGAGGGAAGAATGCAAGACTGTCATCCCTGTTGCAGCTTTATGGCCGGAAAGTTTCACACAAGCTCAAAATGCATTTGTCGAAGAAATTAAACCGAGTTTTCACTACAGGCATACTCCGCTCAGACATCCAGCTTAGGGTGTGCGTGTGTGCGTTCATAGAGGTAAGTATATGCGCGTGTATATGAGCGCATGTGTCTGTACTGACATTAAAAAAGAACTTGTTTGTACTACCGCTTTCATTTTATTCTTCATTTTGGTGAAAAGAGGCTTCTTTGTTTATTGGTTACTTAGTATGCATAACTTGACAAAAGTCGACATCAATGACAGAAAGTCATCTGCTCCCCTCCAATAAGACAAGGTTTCAGTTCAGCTGGTGTGATTTTAACCCAAATGGAGTACCATGCAGAGAGACTCACTAATTAAGGGCATCTCCAACGCGGATCCTCAAACCGCCCGCAATGCTTTCGGACCGTGCAGTCCGTGTTGTGCCATCCAATGCAGATCTGTATCGGTCCGCTTGACGGTCCGGACGCACCTTTTCCCGTAAACCGGAGATAGAGTTAGGGCTTTCCAGGCGTCTGGACCGCTGTCATGCCTGTGTCTGACCATCCTAGCCCACCCAAAACATCCACCACGCACCCGTGCATTCTGGCCCAGCGCTAGCAACCCGCATTCATGCCGGTAGAGTGCGGCTACTCCGCATTGACGCCGGCGTGGGACGAAGGCGACCTCTCACTACCGGCATTGAAGCGGTGCGACGACCAACAGAGCGATGCCCGCTTCATGCCGGGCTGAAGACGTCTCCTCACTACATTTAAATGGCCACAGGCTGCCCGCCTTCGTCCAATATACCCGCGCATGTACCTGGAAACCTACTCCGTGCGCACGTCCGTTCGCAAGCCGTTCGATATTAAACACAACACCGGTTGGCTCCGGCTGTCTGCCCACTATTAAAGTGGTGCCAGACGGCGGACAAAAGGCACACCACACTCCGCTCCCATCTTCTCCTTGCACCATTTTCTCCACAAACTCCATTTTTTTAGAAAAGGAGGATGACCCCCGGCCTCTGCATCTGGGAGATGCATACGGCCACTTTATTGATTATTCTCGAGGACCTTACAAAGTATTACAACAATGTGCCTGAATCCACCATCTTGGCAACACATTGCCACTACTCCTATCCAAAATGATGAAGGGGTGCTAGCTGGGTCACTACCCAAACCACTCGTCTAAGCCTAACATCAAAAGCCGGAAGCCGAAACATATTCGGAATCCCCAGCCGAGCCACATACTGGGTCTGGGGCACAATCCGGTCAGACGCACTCGTGTGTCGTCCCCGCCATCTTCCACAGGTCCGTCTTCAGATCATATTGAGGCTTCTACCTTGTCTAGCCACTCTGCCATCGACGTCACCATGACACCAGGCAGCAACTTCCTCCTGCGCGAGTCCATCTCCGTGCATCGGACGCCGAGCCTCCGCAGCGCCATGCCGCCGACATCTGCCGCCATCGATGCGTGAGATGAAGCACCGCTCCACCATCCCCCAGCCAGCACTTACTCCAAAACGATGCCCCCAGAAGGGAAAGCGATAAAACACCATCATCGTCCGATCCAGAAGACCCAGATCTAGGGTTCCCCCCGGAGCATCCCGCGCCTGATGACGCAGACTGCAACGACGATGCCTCGACAAGGGAACGACATCTAAGATGCCGCCATCGTCCGCCATGACCGTAGTCGGCGCGATTTTCATCGGCAGTTGCTCCACCAGACGTGCGCCGCCGACGTCGCTGGTCCCTTCAACCGGAGCAAACTCCAAAACAATGCCCTAAAGAGGGAGTACGACGCAAAAGCGCCGCCATTGCTCGATCCCAAGGAGATCTAGGGTTTCCCCCGTAGTTGTCCGCGCTGTCAAGGGTCAGACAAGGGTAAAATCCCGCGGATCTGCCCAGCTGTCGACGAGTCGCACCCACCACCGTGCCGACGGCCGACCAGCGATCAATCCGGCTGCGCCGCCGCGAACCGATCCGGTCACGCCGCCGCCGTCCCTGGCGGCCGCGACGCACCAGATCGCAAGGCCTCTGCCGCGAGGAATCGGCGTCGCCCGGCGCCGCCACCACCCGCGCGGCGACCGCCCGCCGCCATGCTCCGCCAGCGGCGCCGCTCGCGCCAGCCCACCCGAGCGAGAGGGCACGAGTCCCCGCCGCCGCCGGCGACGGCTAGGCTTTGCCTGGCCGTGCCCTTGGGCGGCGGCGAGGGAGGAGGAGGAGGAGTGGGGGAGGTTCGGCGGCGATGGGATCTGGGGCCTCCCGGTCGCCCACGCGGGGGGCGGCTCGGAAGGGACGTGGGGGGGTTCAGCGAGCGGGAAGAGGAGTTCTTCGGCATAAAAGCTGACTGGATGGTCCGTCGAGTTCGTCGGATATGAGCTAGGCAACTCTCTGCTCCACCACCCTCAATGCTCCAGGCAGCGGCAGGCCATCTCATGAAGGCAAAAGCTCCACACCGACGCGTCGTTCAACAACTCTCCGCTTGAAGCCAACTCACCGAGGAGTGGCGAGTTGCTCCATGCCGGCACGCAGGGGAGCACGCGACACGGGCATTGTGGCTGCCATGGACTACGTCGTGTGGTATCGCTCGTCCCATGCGTGCGACCGAATCATCAATGTCAACGAACGCATAACCACACCCTGCCAGCAGATAAACAAGTCGGCTTCCTGTAGCTCGATGAAATGGTGGCCAGCACATCCGAGCCAGCCACCATCGTCAAGGAGAAGTAAAACACGGGAGGCCGCCGCCGCTTGGGTCCCATTAAGACCACTGCCAAGGCGACGCCGGTGTACACATCCGGTTTCTTTCCTGGTATCAGGCCACCATCGTCACCTTCCCCTCCTGCTGAAGCATATCCGTGCGGCGCCACTCCGATGAGCGGCGCTGCTGAAGATGGGCAAGCAAGCCGCCCTTTATGCTAAATACCTTTGGGACTCACAACAGTCCGATGAGCGGACTTTCGGTCATGGGGAAGACAATAGATGCTCTACCGCGGCCAGCCGTAGACTAGTTAAGTGTATCCGTGTTGTGGGAATTGATATCCGCCAGCGCTGGCCGTAGACTAGTTTTAGCTTAGTCCAGTATAGTTTTTAATTAAAAAATGTCTGAAATGTAATGAATTTCCCCCAGTTTATATGAAACCCACCATGTCTGCACAAATTTTATCCGGTTAGTTCAAATGGTGGTTGAAATGTATGTGGGCAGCGTTGGATTGGTGGCCTCCGGTATCAGTGTCCGTGAACAGGTCCCCCGTCCACGGACGGATGCTGGAGCAAATTAGCGGGTTAGTGTTGGAGATGCTCTAAGGCCCACAATAACATCACTATCCTTGTTTAGATTATATATATGTACATCATGCCATGATGTCATGTGGATATGTGCGATCGGTGCCACTTGGATGCGACTAACAGCTACTCCCTCCGTTCCAAAATAGATGACCCGAAACGGAGGGAGTAGCTAGGTAGGTATTACTCTTTTTCCCGATTAAGTGTGATTGCTACTTTCATAATGCTAATCGCATAATATAGGCGTTGTTGACTATAGGTTGATGTTACGCTATGCTGAGCGATCGAGAAGCATGATGAATTGATGATGCTACATTATTGGTGTAACTAATGGCCTTCCAGTGGTGTGTGCCAAAGTCCACCAATCCACATTGTGGATGGCATAAAAAAAGGTAATTGCTACGTTGGTCTGCAGTCTGAGCAACAAAATTGATTTGCTCGTAGAGATCCATGATCATACTCCTTACTGAATTTCCTTTCTTGTGCCCGATACTACGCTTGAGCATTCTAGAAAAAACATTCACCATAGCACGCTAATAGCGTATTTTAAGACATTATCTATTTTACTGTGGCGTGCTACTTTTTTCCTTGCTTGGTGTGCATAAAAAAGGGTAGTTGCTACATTGATCTGCAGTCTGAACAACAAAATTGATTGGCTCGTAGAAACCCATTAACATACTGCTTGTTACTTTGTAGGTGAGCCCTCATATTATTTACTAAATCAGGATTATGTTGCAGATGAGTATTATTTACTAGCTCCTATCGTTAGTTAGGACTTAGAACATAATTAGTTAACTCGTCTAGCTAAAACAAGATATCCTACCCTTCCAACTCAATAAGAAAACGTCCACTTAACCCTTCTTAAATCTGAAACCAGACAGTTCACTCTCCATAATGGATATTTTTTTGAGAATCCTCAAAAATGGTTTTGGTATAACAGTATTGCCAAAGTGATTGTGATTTTGCTGAAGTTGCAATCAAACATGGGTATAATCTCTCTGTATTATCACTCTCTGAAATCTATTTCTTAGTCCTCCTCTCTAAACTGATGTTGGAGGCCATGCAGAAGACCATCTCTTTGTTCCCGGAAGTGAAATACATAACCAGCTCATTTTAAGTCCTCTTGCCGGTCAAGGTTACAACTGTATTTACCACCGTGATCGGGTAGTGCTTGGTTACTGGATATTTAATTTTGTTTTGAGTAATCACGTGAATACACCAACAGAATGTCTACTATAGAATAAAATCAATGAAAATAAACACCGCATAGTCACCACACTTTTGAGCATTGTCTGATATGACACGTTGCCATTTTTGCAAAATGCTGAAGTTGTGAAATCTATGAATTTTATATGGTAAACCGGAGATATTAATACTCCACTACCCATACATCGCAAGCAAGATCTGTCAGATGACCATGTCCGATGTCCTAGCTTCGTCCATCCCGGAACAGCGCCCTTGGCCGGCTCTCGTACAAAGCCGAGAGAGATCTTGTAGTACTTAGCTTCTTGTTGCGGGCTACCGACGCGGCCAAAATTGTTATGTTAAAGCAAGAGTGAATTGAATAGATATGCGATGTCTTAGTGCCGGTGAAGGCTTCCGCAGAAGTACGGCGAGGGGGTTGCCAACGATCCTGGCTCGCCGGTGGCAGTATTGCCATGGGCCTGATAACTTTTATAAAAATTATGGTCTGGATCACAATTAATAATCGTGGTTTCCGTATTTTACATAAACCCCCCTGGACTGGATCAGGATTAATAGTCACGATCAGATATTTCGCACAAAGCCATTGTTATTTTGCAGATGAGCCCTCTTATTACTCCGTCCTGGACTTTGGGCTATGGGTTGTCGTTCCCCCCTTCCCACGTCTGGAACTTCCTGTGTTTGCAACTGGAAGCCCCAATAACTTCTACTACTTGCTCAGGTTATCAAAAGCAATCATGCTGATCTAGAGAAGGAACTTGATTCAGGTCATGAGAAGGAGGTCCTTGGGGATGGCATTGCAGATGTCAATTACTCTGTGCTAATGGTGAAAATGCACTCTTGCAATTTTTTACTACTTGACGGTCCAGAAAGAGTGATTTGCATATGCAGTTTAATGTATTTCAATTGTCAGAATTTCCGGCCACCGACCCATACTAGAAAAGTTCATACATATAAATACATGCTCTCATATTGATTTCATAGCATACACAAATGAAGAATTTTATCTCCCTCAAAAAAAGGAAGGTGCACACTGCATAAAGTATTAAAACCGTATGAACTGAGATTGCAAACAAGCATGCATACGAAGTTGTGAACATAAACACACTCAATTTGTTACACGCTAGCTATTGTATGACGAAATGATGAAGCACTTTATTCTTGTGGACCTGCCAAGCAGATGCGTCAGGAGCAACACATCTAGAAGTACTCTCTGCGTACAGTATCTGCACAGTTAATAGAAAAAAAAATAGAAACATTATAAACTTGGTTCTAGGATGAAATATATATGCTGAAATTTATGGAGAAATATAACGTTGTAGTCAATTCGGCACGGCAGCAAGCCCAGTCTAGGCGTACAAAGGGAACTTACAGGCAGGACTCCACAGGTCCAAGATGGCGTTTCTAGTCTGCTCTTGGATCCTTGATCGTACAATCTGAGCGTCAAGGGCATCTTGAGCTTCATGAGCGCTGTTGTTGTCACCGGTGGTCGCGGCACACGAGATGTGGTAGTCGACGTTGCATACCGTGCAGCGGTAGTACGACGCGCGCCCCGCGCCGGCGTCGCACGCGGCACAGTGGCCGTCGGCGACGACCAGCGTGAGGTCGTGCGTAGGGTCCCGCACGCTGCGCACGACTTGGGGAAGCCGCGCGCAGTTCGGGTGCATATCGAACCCACATGGTGGACAGCGGTAGAGGAAGGAGCCAGGGGCGCATCGCCCAAAGCAGACGTCGCACGAGAGGGTTGCGTCGCGGCGGGTCTGGACAAGCGTGAGCGGGTGCACATGGTGCTCGGGGGAGGAGAACGTCTGTGAGTGGCCGGCGCAAGACTCGTGGATGCAGAAGTCACAGCCGGCACGGCAGATGTATGCCGTGCCGGATAGGTCCTCCCAGCACATATCGCAGCGGAACAGCCCAGTGTGGTGGCGCTTCACGAGGTCGTGCCCTGGATGGGAGAAATGGCTAATGACGATGTCCTGGCGCTGGGCCATCTCCTGCTGCTGCGCCGTGTGCTCTGTGTGTTTATGTGTTTGCTTTGTATTGCATTGGAACTGCATCTGCGTGGATACTTATAGATCTTCAGAATGCTAAATATAGTACAACAGTTGTTTTGAGTTAAAATAAAATGTGCACTTTGCATACTTTTTGTTTGTGAATTTTGACTTTGCTAAGCACATGTGCCATGCAATTTTGTATACTCCATTATCGATTGTGCTAGCCAGGCTGTCCTTGTCAATGAGTTCCATAGACACCCGAAGTAGTTGCCAAGCATCCTTGAATCAGTCCACTATTCGTTCATGTTTTTATAAAATTGCAAGTCAGCTGGATGACAGCCTAATCGTGCATAGGTCATCGTTCTAAACAAATCAATAATCAACCCCTCAGCCGCGTAACACCAAAGACTTATCTACCCACCTCCTTATCTGTCCTTGGATCAACATCCAGAACCTCCCTAATAACACATGATTTGGCGGTGTCCCCTGTGGAATGAATATGTAAGATTGTCCACTTGATTTTACACTGTTTCCATCCTCCATGTTGCCTGTAAACACAGCCATACACCTCCTACACACGCACATATACCCACAAGATCACCACGCACTCATAAGTCGCTCATTTGATTGCTTTCCGAATTTGATACGCAGGACGATTTCAATCCATTGATTGCATCGGAAAAAACTTCCCTATCTACTTTCCTCCTTCCTCTTTCTACACCCACCCTTTTTTATGGCAAGACGAGTAAGTGTTTCCATGAGCTGCAGGCGACCAAGCCGATATGGGTGAGGTCCTACCGTCTCTATTGGAACCGCCGCCGATGCCAAGTTCCCGTGGTTCGCCGTGTTCCTTTTATAGGGAGCTCGAGTTTCCAGGTAACACCGTGGGTCCAATCTCGGAGGGCCTCCCCCCCTAAGGTGTCTGCCGAGTTTCCAGGTAATTGAATTCGATAGTGCCGTGCAACTCTGCAAACATCACTGTTCGCCCAGAGTAGAAAAAGGGACACAACGACAAAACGAAACTCGGCATTGTCGCACGTTTGCCGAGTTCCGGGGACTGGATATTCATCGGTGTTGGAGCCGACCAACGACCAGACAGTGAAGATGTGACAGCGGTCTAAGTTTGCCGGGTTTCCACTAACCAAAACTCAGAAATCATTTTATTTTTTTCTTTTTCTTATTTCAGAATTTCAGGGGTCACATCTATGCCAATTACTATTTGACTTCTGAAACTCAGGAAAGCCTTGACCCTTTGTCTCCCTCACGCATATAAACATGGGCGTGGGCGCAGACTCAGCAACGGCAAAAACCCTCATCGTCTCCATCCTCCACATCGATCACCGAGCTGCCCCTCGCCGACCTCATCTACCGCCGTGCCGTGCCACCTCCTCTCCTTCTCCCCGCCGTCGTCATGAAACTGGCAACACCTGCTGTGCTGATAGACGTCACTACCGTCGGAACATCCGGGTCACCGACGCCCAAGTGCTTTGGAAGCCGATTCTGAATATCGTAGTAGAATATATTGTTTTTGTTTTCTAATGGATCCGTCGAGAACAACGGCCTGGTAACTACATATTAGAAAGGGGGAAAAGAAGAAAACATGCATAGGGACGCGGCGGGGCCAGCATGGGAAGGGAAGGTATGGACTATGAGGACGTCGCCGACTCGCTGTCGGACTTGCGAGGGTCTGGTGAGCAGGTTACGCCGGTTACCATGCATGCATGTAGCTAGATATCGATGTCTACCTACGTGCGGGTCACCAATTCACCATGCCCACAACGATCATGTTGACGTCACTGTTGACGTATAATGTGCTGCCTAGTGTCTTATATCAGATAGGTCTTTTGGTTGCATTGGCTAGAGCATGCACTTCTACATGGTATCGGAGCCAAGAGGTCTTGAGTTCAAGACCCGGCTGGCGTAATTAAATTGCTGCCCACTATCGATCCACGTTTAGGGCTGAGGGAGCCACACATGAGGAGGAGTGTTGACGTATAATGTGCTGCCTAGTCTCTTCCATCAGATCACCAATGGATGGGTGTTTAGCTAGCTAGCTGTACCTGTATGTTATGTTCGTGCATGCTCTTCTGTCCTTGCTTCCACGATCCCGATTATACTTCCGGCTGATCGCTCAACTTCTTCGATTGCGGTTCCCAGCCGAGTCCGATATGTCAGCGGTCTCCATTCTGAAAATATGTTTTTTTTTGCGGATACCGAAAACATGTTTTAGAGCACCTGCATCCAGGTCCTTCTTATCTAGCCATTCATTCCCTGCATCGTGATTTATACTAGTGCATTGTTTTCTCTCATTTAGAGTATGTCTTGAAGTTCAAATCTTTGTAAAACAGCAAACCTTTCTAACTAGAATCTATGTTAAATTTTTTAGATTTTTTGATCAAACATAAATATACAAAATAAATTTTGTTTGATTAAAAAAAAATTATTTCTAGTATTTATGTCGGACCAAAAATCCTGAAATATTTATCCTATATTCTAGTTAGAATGCTTCAGACACACTGCAAAGGTTTGAACTTCAAGAAGTGTTCTATATGAGAGGAAAAAATAGAAAATTATTATAATAGAAGGTTTTTTTTAGTGCAGGGTTCGCACAGGGAAGAATATATGTGTACGCTCGCAGACGTGCATGCATGCATTGACCTAATCTCTTGATTATGTACGTGGTGCACGGCAAAAATTGCCTACGTACTACATGCAGGCATCAAAGACTTTTTTTTTTGAGTCAATTACACCATCGGTGCTAAAACTTGGCATGAAAAGTCAATTTAATGCTAAAAGTTGCGGCATACATTGAACTGGTGTTACAACTTGGCTTTGTCGTGCATATACGGTGCAAAACGTGTTTGTATACGAACAATGTGCTGACTAGATGCGCCAGCATGGCATGGGGCCCGTGTCAGCCACCAAACGAGAGAGGCAGTGCTTGTGGCCTGTTTTTTGCGGGAAAACCCTAGGAATTTTTTTTCTCACAAAAAGTCCTCGCGTGGGTCTTGCAATTTTTTTTCTCGCAGGAGACCCTGGAGCGGGTTGGTCTACGAATAATGTGCAAAAATCTGACCGACTGCGATTCGATCCAGAGCGGGTTGGTCTACGCTGCAGGCAAACTTGTTTGTTTAAAGTTGTTATATACGTCAGCTATATATCCTGAAAGTATTTAGCAGACTCGAGTTCCTAAGGCCCATTTTGCACTGTTATTTTTTAGAACTTTTATAAAGTATCTATAAATTGTAATCATGTGTTATTATTAAATTAAATTTCAAAATCAAATGAACACTTTTATAAATTATAATTTATTTAAATATATACAAAATATGAAATTACTTTGATATTTTTGTTGAATACGCAAATTATTACGTGTTTATAATTTAATTATATGGATATATATTTAGGAAATACTCCCTCCATCCGAAAAAGTTTGTCCCTCAAATAAATGTATCTTGCACCAAATTAGTGCTACATACATCCAATTGAGTGACCAACTTTTTCGGAAGAAGGTAGTACATGACTATTTTATAATGTAATATTATATATTATTTATAACATAAGATTACAATTTACACATATTTTATAAATTTCTAGAAAAAAATAACGATGCTGGGTGGGGTGGTGCCCACGTGCACCTGATTACTACATGTCCTTGTTTGAATCCCAGTCAACTATTTTTACATTATATAATATATATGTTTCTTAAAGCATGAAATCTTTTATATACTACATGAATAGCATGTTCAAACTATGAACTTTTTTAAACTATATAATTATTTACTAAAATATACATAAAAATAGAAACTTTTTAAAGCATGAATACTTTATATAATGTACTAATATTTTGTTAATACTGTGAAAATATTTAAAATTACATAAGGATTTATTGAATATATATTTTACTATATATGCACATTATTACATGAATAGTTTGTAATTTATAATTTAATTATATGGATATTATGTGTAAATTAACACGTGATTATTGTTATAATGCAATTTATTATAATCATACGTATACTGTTTTTTATACACGATTATAGTTTATATATACTCTGTACATTTCTAACAAAATCAGTGCAAATCTTAAGCTTTAAAAGTATGAAATATTATCTACATAGGACGGTAACCTATCCTGGAGCACGTGGTTAGCCGCACGCACCCATGTACTGCAGGTCAGTTGTTCGAATCCCAACTGTGCACAATTTTTTCTATTATTTATGAGTCACGGGGTCTTTTCCGTGAGAAGAAAATTTTCTGAGGGTTTTTCCCTTGTTCTGTGACTGACAGCGGGCCGATGCCATGCTGACATGCCTAGTCAAAGCAATGTTCGTACAAAAACGTGATTTGCACCGTATATGCACGGCGAAGCCAAGTTATAGCACTAGTTCAATGTATGCCGCAAGTTTTAGTACTAAACTGAATTTTCTTGCCAAGTTTTAACACCAGTGATGTAATTGACTTTTTTTTTTGCAGGGAGGCATCGAAGACCTAGTAGAGCGGCAACTGGCCCGTCTCGGAGCGCAATACATAAAGGAGTACGCGGCGGCCGCCACGACCGGCACCCGCGCAACTACATGCATTGACCTGATCTCTTGATTTCTGGCACTCAATATGTTCAATTTCTATCAAAGGCCTTGCTGCTTTTTTCTAAATGTTTTATGTAAATGTCAAATTATTTAATTCGATTTAGATGAAGAAGCTAAGACGTCTCCTTAGGACTCCTACACGGCTACACCATATACGGAATACTTACTGTAGTAGACATCGTCACGAGGGTGTCCCAGTACACCGAGATCGTGCTCGCCTATGTCGAGAGTGCTCCAGCAGGCACCGAGTATGCCAATATTACTCTTGTCCTTCTTTGAGGTACACGTCGGGGTATGAAAAAGACTGGACTTCTATCGATCTCGATTCTTTTGGCAGAGTGATGAAATAAAGACGAAGTACATGCTTACTAAATGGGACATCATTTCACTAGTAGAAAAAGGGGCTATCGTTGAGGCCTGTTTTGCCCATTAGTCCCGGTTCAATCCAGAACCGGGACTAGTGTGAGCATTTATCCCGGTTCGTGAGCCCAGGGGGCCGGCCGGGCCACGTGGGCCATTGGTCCCGGTTCGTCCGGACCTTTTGGTCCCGGTTGGTGGGACGAACCGGGACCAATGGTCTGGCTCCTAGCCCACCACTAGTTGTCGGTTGGTGGCATGAACGGGACCAAAGGCTTCCCTTTAGTCCCGGCTCATGCCACCAACCGGGCTAATGGTGCTGCCTATATATAGCCCCTCGCGCAAGAGCGAGCACACTGCTCTGTTTTTTTACGCCGAGGGGAGGGGGCTTGGTGGTGCTCTAGCTCACCTCCTATGCACACAAGGTGTTCGATGGAATGCCCGAGCCACACTACTTAAGCTATCTCCTCTCCAAGCTCGACCTCTAACCTCCATTTTCCTCAATATTTGTCTAGGTTTAGCGGTCCGTCACGCCCCGTCCCCGTCTTCACCGCCGTCGATCACCCGCCGATCTCATCGCCAGCACCACCGTGGTGAGCCTCTTGTTCTTATCTTCTTTACGAAAGGAAAAATATTCTTACTTGTATTATTTTCTTACTTTTATTATTGCATCTTATATAGTGCGATGGTTTTGGTATCCGCCCCCGTCGGCCCTCGTCCTGTCTATGATTCGGATGTGGTATATATTATCTTTTCATAACTATTGGTTCATTTATTGTTTATGAAAATTAAGCCGACCAACGTGACATAGATTTTATTTATCTAGGAGGTTGTTGAAGCGGAAATTCCAACCAACCCTATTGTCGAGAGGTTAAATTTAGTTGAAGAAGAAAACAATTTCTTGAAGGAAAAATAAAAAACTTGAGGAGGAGAAGATGATATTGGAGTTGCATGTTGCGGATGTAAATCGATGATCACAAGATCAAGATGGATGCAATGCGCTTGAAGATGAGAAAGATTAGAAAATATGCCATTCATACGAGGCTTGGTATCATTATGCCGTTGGATCAGTTGTAACCTTGGTTGCGATTATGATCGATTTGTTTTCACATTGAAATGTTTTACATAGTTTCAATGTATGGTTTAATTAATTTAGATGCTCTGCAGAGCTTTATGTTGTTAGATGAGAACTATGTATGTACTTTGGTTTTATGTGATGATGAACTTCTATTAATTTGGTCATTTAATTATCTATTCATGATGTTCTGTAATGATTTTTGACACACTTAATTATATATAATGCACGCAGATGAACCGGCAATGGATGTACGGTGGCAGACACACCTCCGAGTACATTAAGGCGTGCATGTTTTTCTCGAAGTGGCTGAGGCAAACAAGCAGAATGGTTTTATGTGTTGTCCATGCCCTATATGTGGGAATCTGAAGTCTTACTCTGACCGGAAAATCCTTCACACCCACCTGCTTTACAAGGGTTTCATGCCACACTATAATGTTTGGACGAGGCACGGAGAAATAGGGGTTATGATGGAAGACGGCGAGGAAGAAGAATACGATGACAACTATGTGCCCCTGAATACGGTGATGCTACTGAACATCAAGTTGCACAGACGATGTGCGCGATGGTGCTGCAACGGCGAAGCTGCTGAAGATCAAGATGAACAGACGGCGTGCCCCATGATGATGTTCTCCGCGGGTCATTGTCGATGCAAGGACACAATGCGAAAATCAAAAGGAGAAGCTGAAGTTCGATCGCATGTTAGAGGATCACAAAAAAGGGTTGTACCCCAATTGCGAAGATGGCAACACAAAGCTCGGTACCGTACTCGAATTGCTGCGGTGGAAGGCAGAGAATGCTGTGCTCGATAAAGGATTTGAGAAGCTACTGAAAATAATGAAGAAGAAGCTTCCAAAGGATAACGAATTGCCCGACAGTACATACGCGGCAAAGAAGGTCGTATGCCCTCTAGGATTGGAGGTGGAGAAGATACATGCATGCCCTAATGACTGCATCCTCTACCGTGGTGCCTACAAGGATCTGAGCATGCCCGGTATGCGGTGCATTGCGATATAAGATCGACGAGATGACCCTGGTGATGTTGTGGCGAGCCTCCCGGAAGAGGGTTCTGCGAAGGTGATGTGGTATGCTCCTATAATACCACGGTTGAAGCGTCTGTTCGAAGCGGAGAGCATGCCAAGTTGATGCGATGGCACAGTGAGGACCGTAAGAAAGGCGGAAGTTGAGAGCACCCACGACGGGTCGATGGAGAAAAATCGAGAGAAATCTGGGATGAGTTTGCAAAGGACCCAAGGGCGTATGGTTTGCTTTAAGCGCGGATGGCATTAATCCTTTCGGGAGCGAGCAGCAATCACAGCACCTGGCCCGTGACTCTATGTATGTATAACCTTCCTCCTTGGATGTGCATGAAGCGGAAGTTCATTATGATGCAGTTCTCATCCAAGGCCCTAAACAACCCGGCAACGACATTGATGTGTACCTAAGGCCATTAGTTGAGGAACTTTTACAGCTGTGGAATGGAAGCGGTGTGCGTCGTGGGATGAGCACAAAAGGAGAATTTGACCTGAAGGCGTTGCTGTTCGTGACAATCAACGATTGGCCCGCTCTCGATAACCTTCGGGACAGACAAACAAGGGATACCACGATGCACGCACTGTTTACTTGACACCGATAGTATATACAGGAAGCTGCAGGAAGAATGTGTACCTGGCCATCGTCGATTTCTTCCGACCAACCATCAATGTCGAAAGAAAGGCAAGCATTTCAAAGGCGAGGCAGATCACGGAAGAAGCCCGCCATGCGTACCGGTGATCACGTACTTGCTATGGTCAATGATTTACGTAATCTTTGGAAAGGGTCTGGCGGACTAGCTGTTCGAATGACGCTGAGAATCACGCACCCATGTGGAAGAAGAAATCTATATTTTGGGACCTACCCTCTGGAAAGACCTAGAGGTCCGCTCTTGATCGACGTGATGCACGTGACAAAGAACCTTTGCGTGAACCTGCTAGGCTTCTTGGGCGTGTATGGGAAGACAAAAGATACACCGAGGCACGAGAGGACCTGCAACGCTTACTGCGAAAAAGAGGGCATGCCTCCGAAGCGTATGAAGGTCCTGCCAGCTACGCTCTTACGAAAGAAGAGAAAGAAATATTCTTTCAATGCCTGCTCGATATGAAGGTCGACTGGCTTCTCGTCGAATATAAAGGGAATAATAAATATGTCGGAGAAAAGTTCCGAACCTAAAGTCTCATGACTGCCACGTGATTATGACGCAAGCGCTTCGGTTGCATTGAGAGGGCTTCTACCGAAAAGCGTCCGATTAGCCATTGTGAAGCTATGTGCATTCCTCAATGCAATATCTCGAGAAGGTGATCGATCCAGAAATCGTAGCAACGCTAAGGAGTGATGTGGCGCAATGTCTTGTCGGTTTCGAGCTGGTGTTCCCACCATCCTTCTTCAATATCATGACGCACGTCCTAGTTCATCTAGTCGGCGAGATTGTCATTCGGGGCCCGTATTTCTACACAATATGTACCCCTTTGAGAGGTTCATGGAGTCCTAAAGAAATATGTTCAGTAACCGTGCTAGGCCAGAAGGAAGCATCTCCATGGGCCATCAAGCGAGAGGATGTCATCGGGTTTTGTGTTGACTTCATTCCTGGCCTTAATAAGATAGGTCTCCCTAAATCGCGGTATGAGGGGAGACTGATTTGGAAAAACACGCTTGGAAGAGACTCAATAATATGCAGGGACGGATATTCTTGGTCTCAAGCACACTACACAGTTCTACAGAACTCTACCTTGGTGACCCCGTATGTCGATGAACACAAAAACAGTCTGCGCTCCAAACACCCGGAGCAGGGCGACGACTGGATTACATGTGAACACATCAGGACTTTCAGCAGTTGGTTGGAAACACGTCTCAGAGGTGACAACACTGTTTGTGATGAGTTGTACTTGTTGTCCAGGGACCATCTTCGACTGTAATGATTTGGAAAGGATCTGAGATAAATGGGAATACATTTTACGATTGACCAAGATGAAAAGAGCACCAACCAAAACAGCGGTGTCCGCTTTGATGCAGCAACCGACAAGGAAATGACACATATTATGGTTACATAGTAGACATATGGGAACTTGACTACGGAGTAGATTTTAAGGTCCCTTTGTTTAAGTGCAAGTGGGTCAATCTGGGAGGCGGGTGCAGGTAGACCCTGATGCGGAATGACAACAGTGGATCTGAAAATCTTGGGTACACCGACGAACCGTTCGTCCTAGCCAATGATGTGGCACAGGTTATCTATGTGAAGGACATGTCTACCAGACCGAGGAAATGAAAAGATAAGGAAGCGAATACATCATACAATGAGCCAAAGCGCCACATAGTTCTTTCAGGAAAAGGGACATCACAGGAGTGGAGGGCAAGACAGACATGTCGAAGAGTATGAAAAGTTTCATGAAATTCCCCCTTCAAAGTCAAGGCTGACCCAAGCATCCTGATAAATGATGAAGATTATCCATGGTTCTGGCGCAATAAGCAAAGCGACACAAGCCAAGAAAAAGTGAAGACTTTCTCCGCAACTATTATGATGATACCATGCCAACTTTGTAACACACGAGTATGATACCATTGTCCGTTTTGTTCATGAACATGCTATGCCAACTTTTCAGAGTTCATTTGAAAACTATGAATTTGAAAACCTCGCCAACCGAAGGCGCTCACACCGGTTTATAATTAAGCCCGTCCCTCACGCCTTGTTGAGCTCACAAACTTGTGATTCACACAAATTTCAAAGAATTCAAATTTTATAAAACTAATGGCACAAACAGAAAGTTTATAATTGTTCTAAAACAAATGGCACTAACAGAAAGTTTATAATTTTGCTGACCTAAAAGCAAAAAGAATTAAAAATAAAGCAAAAACCAAAAGAAAATAAATAATGCAGGAAACAAAACAAAAAACTTGAAAAAAATAATAATAGCAACAATAAGCATTTTGTTGTAAGTAGAAACAAAATAAAATAAATAAAGCAACAAAGAAAACAAAAAAGTGTTTTTGAATTTTAAAACTAATGGCACAACAGAAAGTTTATATTTTTCTAAAACTAAAAGCACTAACAGAAAGTTTATAATTTTGCTGACCTAAAAGCAAAAAGAATTAAAAATAAAGCAAAAACCAAAAGAAAATAAATAATGCAGAAAACAAAACAAAAAACTTGAAAAAACTAAAAATAGCAACAATAAGTATTTTGTTGTAAGTAGAAACAAAATAAAATAAATAAAGCAACAAAGAAAACAAAAAAGTGTTTTCAAATTTTAAAACTAATGGCACTAATAGAAAGTTCATATTTTTCTAAAACTAAAAGCAAAAGGAAATAAAATATAAAGCAAAAAAACTGCCACCTACTAGGCCCCACGGCCTGAATACGACTAGAAACCCTACATGGGCCAGATTCAGGCCCGCAGAGGCCCAATAGGCCTGAGCAGTAGCATGATTAGGCCAAAGCCTGCATTTGAGAGGAGCTCGAAGGGGCGCACACCAGCGCTTATAAACCAGTGCGGCGCCCTTCAACTAGCGAGGTGGGACTAAACATTTGGGTTCGGGCAGCACAGGCCTTTGGTCCCGGTTGGTGGCACCAACGGGACTAAAGGGGTTTAGTCCCGGTTGGTGCCACGACCGGGACTAATGCCCCTTTAGTCCCAGTTGGAGCCACCAACCGGGACCAAAGGTCGCCGCTTCCGCCCTTTGGGCTGCTGAAATTTGGCCTTTGGTCGGTTGGTGGCACCAACGGGACTAAAGGGGCATTAGTCCCGGTCGTGCCTGAACCGGGACCAATGCTCTTCTATATAAGCAAGACATGGGAAATTTTCACATCTCCTCGCCCATTTGCCCCAACCTCCCCGACGCCGCCAGCTGCCCGACGCCGCGCCGACGCCGCCGCTGCCGCGCCACGCGTCGCCGCCGCTGCATAATACGTCGTCGTCGCCATGCCGCCATCGCCGCCGCCGTCGCCACGCTTGTCGTCGCCGTCGCCCTGCCTGCCTCGTCGCCCGTCCCCCCGCCTCGTTGTCGCCGTCGCCCTGCCTAAATCATCGCTGTCGCCCTGCCCGACGCCGCCGCCGCCGCCGCCCGCCGTCGTCGTCGCCGCTCGCCTCGTCGTCGCCGTCCGCCCGTCGCCCGGCGCCCTCGCCTCGCCGCCGCCTGCCTCCGCGACCTCGCCGACCTCGCCGTCGCCGCCCCTGCCTCCCGACCTCGCCGTCGCCTCCGCCTCCCCCCGCCCCGTCGCCGCGACCTCGCCGTCGCCTCCGCCCTGATGAGCCCCCAGCACGCACCTGCCCCTGCCCACAAGACCTGCCCTGCCCCCCCCGCCCGCCATGATTTTTATTATGTATAGAATATGATGTTTTTATTATGTATAGAATATGATGTTTTTATTGATGTATAGAATATGATGTTTTTATTGATGTATAGAATATGATGTTTTTTGCGGATAATGTTCATGTATATATATTGATATATTCATTGATGTATAGAATATTTTATAAAAATAAGAAGAAGAAGAAGAAGAAGAAGAAGAAGAAGAAGAAGAAGAAGAAATGAGAAGAAGAAAAAAGAGCATTGGGAATGAGGGTGCTGAGGGGTCGACGGTCGGGAACTAGGCTAGAGGGACGAGAGGGTCACAGAGGGGTCGAGGGTCGTCGAGGCCGGTCGAGGTTTCGAGGCACAAGGGTTTGAGGTTCGAGGGTTCTAGGGTCGAGGTTCGAGGTTCTAGGGTTCGAGGGTTCTAGGGTCGAGGTTCGAGGTTCTAGGATCCGAAGGAAGAAGGAAGAAGAAGAAGAAAAGAATGAGAGGAAAAAGAAGAAAAGAAGATTTCTTCTTCTCCTCTATTCTTTCTTCTTCTCCTTTTTTTCTTCTTTTTTCTTCTTCTTCTTCCTTCTTCCTCTTTTCTTCCTTTTCCGATAGGGTACCGATAGTGTCAAAGTATTGAAGAAATCCATCGCTTCATCATTAGCGGAAGTAACCATGGCATGATGGTGCGAAGTCCTCAAAGTTGTTACGGAATGGAGTCCCGGATAGGATAATTTGCCTTTTGCTGAACTTTGTACCAAAAGCTAATTATCCCATCTGGGACTCCGTTCCAAAACAACTTTGGAGAGCTTCGTACCATCATGCACCTGTTACTTTCGCCTAATGATGAAGACATGGTTTTGTTGAATCCTTTGACACTAGGCAACCTCCCGACCCCTCGGCGATCTTCGACCCCTTGACCCTCGACCGCTCGGCGATCCACGACCCTCTACCCTACTTGTGGGACATAGATGTACTGTTCAACGCCGACCCCCTCCCGATAGCTTCAACACGTGGGGGGGTCGATATTACGTACCCCCTCCTAGCTTGAAGCGTTCTCGAGGCCACCCCCTAACCCTTGAAGCGTTGTCGAGGCCACCCCAAACCCTAGAGAAGCAGCGTCGAGGCCACTAATATGATTCCTTATTGTGATTAGCTAGCTAGTTCTACGTTGGCACTAATATATCCATATCTGTCATGTTTGAATAATAATTGCCATGTTGTAAATATTTGTAGAAACTATGGACACCCCGAGACGAAGCACAAGAAGCGTTGTTGAGGGACATAATCGCACACGGAAGTGATGCCGTCTCCTCGATGATGTTTCTCAAGCGTCGATAACGATGGTGCGGAAGGAGAGGGTGAAGAAGCAGCTGGCTATGATTTACATGGCTCCGATGACCCAATGCGGTGCAAGAAGTAGACCGTGAGGACAGCTCCGGTGATCACCAAACCGAGTCCGGCCAGGTATATATATTAGTTAAGCTGTGCTGACTAGCTCTCGTTTTTTTTGGTATATATATATGTACACATATTAATTAACTCTCGTCTTTGTTCTTTTTCTAGCCCTCCGGATCGAGCACAACCGGTAAAGAGACGAGGCCCGAAGAAAAGTTGAGCTCGGATGAAAAGTTTGAGATCATACAAATCGTGTGCGACGGCCAACCGATTGAACCCTACGGACAAAGAAGGCATTTGTTGCTCGGTCGGGGTTCGGTTAGGGACAAGATCCCGATCAGCATCCACCAATGGTATAAGCCTAAGAACGAAGACCACGAGGTGTCTTATGTCAATTATATGCAGAAAAATGATCTTTGGACTGAGCTGAAGTCAAATTTTACCCTACCGCCAGAGGATGATCCGGAGAAGCCAGTAATAGAGCCATTAATCAAGTCTTTTGCTCTTAAGAAGATGGCAGAACTATTCAGGAATTGGAAGAAAGACCTCAATCGTATGTCGAAAAAATGAGACACCAGAATTCACGGGCAAATATGAGAAGATCGAGAGATGGTGGCCCGCATTTGTGGCCTACAAGACATCGGAAAAGAGTAAAAAGATGTCAGCGACAAACAAGAGAAATGCTGCGAAGAAGAAGCTTCATCATCGCACGGGTCAGGTGGCTACCTCATAGCCCGCCTAAGTGGTCCAAGGCTGAGAATGATCTGCTTGATAAAGGGATCGAACCGAGACAATGAACTGGCCAGACCGTTGCGGACTTGGTTCTTCGGGCGGCGGATCCTTGGACCCTATAACGGGAAGTGCATTTGGGACGGACGAACAATTGGACATACCAGTCAAGAGGCTTAAGCATTATATCGAAGCAGCGCAGCAAGGGAAGTTCGTTCGAGACGGGGAGAAGGGCGAGCTCACAATGGCCTTCGGGAATCCGAGCACCTGGACGGACACGAGGCACGCCAGGCTCCCTTTCGTGGAAGGCTGGATTTCCGGACGCAGGGGGTTACAAAACCCATGAGAGGAGGAAGAAACTGGAGCAGAGCCTAATGCAGGCGCTGCACGAAAGGGTAATGGGGCTAGAGGAACGAGAAGCAGCCGATCACAACAAACGACCTGCCGAAGCTTCCCCCGAAGCTACCCCGCCATCTCAGCGGAGAAGCAGCGTGGCTTCCACCGAGCTGCTTCAGCGAGCAGCATGCCTTGGCGGCTCCTGCCAGCTATCCCGTGGATGCTATCACGGATGCTGAAAGTTGCCACCTTATGGCGCAATGGAGCAATTTAAAGGTCAAGGCGGCTGTTGGCTCTGTTTATCCCACTAAACCCGACTCAACTTTTCACTGCCGGCCGATTCCAGAAGGATATGCTAAGGTGATGGTCGATGAAATAACGGAGGGATTTGAGGAGCTCCGGCTTGACCACCCTACCGGTGAAGGGGAGTATCGGCTGGGTTCTGCTCTGAAGACTCCATGCCTATGGCGGAAGGATCTCATCAACCTTCCGAACTGGACGCCTCCGCCTCCTCCTCCTCCTCCGGCGAGTCGGGGCACTCCGCCTCCTCCACCGCCTCCTCCTCCTCCTCCGGCGAGTCAGGGCACTCCGCCTCCTCCACCGCCTCCTCCTCCGGCGAGTGACGATCAGGGCACTCGGCCGGCTCCTTCTCCGGCGTGGCGGCTCTCCGTCTCCTTCTCCGCCTGCCGCGCGTCCCGGCAGCCAGCCTCCTCCTTCTCCGCCTCGTCGGCAAAGGCGGAAGAGACCCGCCGCCGCTCCGGCTGCTCCGCGCGTCGTAGTCCTTCTCCTCCGCCTCGTAAGCAAGGAAAGAAGACATCCGCTCCGTCTGCTCTGCGGCGTCTAGCAGATACTGCCAAAGGCGGGAGGAGATCTGATTCGGTCCTTCTCTCAAGACTCGGAGAAGTTACCGTCGAGAGGAGCGAGGAGGAAAAGCGAAGATCGCGCAGACCGAAGTGGATGACTGGTTTCAAGGGTTGAAAGCAAGAGACATCCACCGGAGGAGAAGGTAGATCCGGTCAAAGCGAAGCGCACTCTGGCTGCCCCGACAAAACCACCCAAGTCTCCGCCGAAAGGCAACTATGAGCGCATTATTGGAAGGCATTTGCGGCGGAGAGATCGGGAAATCTGTTAGTGATCAAAGGATGAAAGAGCGACGAGCTGGGAAACAAATTGCCCAGCTCGGCGAACAAGCGAAGGAATCGTGCCCCCGCTCAAGGTGCACTGCTAGCGACATCGTCGATCCGAGGATGGTGCCGGTTATGGCAATCCTGAAGATTACTTGCCCGACGATGTACAATTTGATTTCTTGGAGGTGCAGATACAAAGATCTGAGTACGGGAAGCCTCTCGTCAAAGATGAAAGCTCTCTAACAACGATGATGCGAAGATTGCATGATTGGTACATGAAAACCTGTAAAGAGTCGCGGGAGGAATACTTTGTATTTGAGAGTTAAAAGGAGCATGACCTCCTTGGAATTGAACTGTTGCCTATTCCATTTGAGGAGTTCTATCAGTTTTTCAATCAATTGGCCATCGATAAAGCAACGGTCACCTGCTACTGTGCGTAAGTAGTACTACTTCTGTCATTAAGTATCTCTATATAACTCAGCTCTTTCATTGCATGTATTTATAAATATCCTCACTATATTATGCAGATTGAAGATCGCAGAAATGAAGAAAAAACAAGTGGGTGATATTGGGTTCATTAACACATATCTCATCGATGCAAATGAGGTTAAATATCGTGCCAAAGAAACCGAGGCCAACTTACTACGATCGTTGGAAATAAATGAACACAAAATACAATACTCTTTCCTTACAACTACACGTGAGTGTTACTATCTTGTGGCATATTCGGTTTCCCTTATTTAGTCAGGTTATAGAAATGTAATATTGATGAGTTATGCATGCGTGCGCAGGTTCCACTATATTCTCCTAGAGATTAAGCTTGAGCAGGAGTAGTAACTGTCTTAGACTCGAGACGAAAAGATCCCAAGGAGTATCGGAAATGACTGAATTGCTCGAGAAGTAAGTTAAATCGATCATTATCCACCATATCAGCAACTTTGTTCATTTCTGATATCAAGTAATTGTTTTCTTTGTATGGCAGGGCTTGGGAAAATTCACCAAAAAGCTCGGGACTACCGAAGAAGCTGCAATTTAGACACCAAAGTAAGTACTATATAGTAGCATATTCCACGCGCATCTCCTAGTGATTCAAGCGCTAGTTTCATCAATACCATTTAGCATGTGCTTGCTATATATAATTATCAGTTTGATTGACCTCTGTTTCTTGTAAAGTGGTTGTGGCAGGAACAAGGGAATGATTTCTGTGGATACTACGTTTGCGAGTCCATCCGCCACACGACCTGTGAGAGGGGCTACTCCGACAAACAATTTGAAGTGCGTAAATAAAAATATTCACAATTTTATTTTATTACCATCATTTGTGTTGAGTTTCATTCATTCATATATATATATATATATATATATATATATATATATATATATATATATATATATATATATATATGTATTGACCCTTTCTTAAAATTAGATGTTTGCAGCGGGATGAACTCCTAGCACCAGATCGCATGCGAGCAATTCAAGAGGAATTGGCGGCATTCTTTCTTGACTATGTGATCGCTGAAGGCGGGAATACCATGTGGACCACGCGTCCGTATTGTAAAAGATAATTATTGTATATATGTAGCGGTAGCGTCGGATAGATATCGAGAACTTGTTGTTCGCCAATCTCTCGGAGAAGGAGAGGTGGTCGATATCACTTCTCTCTGTATGCATATATATGTTCATGACGATCTTCTGTTTGCTTAATTACTAGCTAGCTAGCATGTCTAGTTAGTCCTCTCTATACGTATGTATAGTACGTAGCGTCGACCAAGCACGGACAAAAGAAAGGACACTTTTCTCTATTAATTAGCTAGCTATAGCACAATATATGAAACACCTAAATTAACCCCCAAACCCCCAAACCCCCCCTCTTTTAAAAAAAACAAAACCAGAGCCAAAGAAATCTTGACGCGTGGATGCCTATTGGTCCCGGTTGGTGCCACCAACCGGGACCAAACCCTCTGCTGGGCTCAGCGGACAGGCCACGTGGAGGCCCATCTGTCCCGGTTCTGGATAGAACTGGGACTAAAGGGTGAGGGTATTAGTACCGACCCTTTAGTCCCGGTTCACGAACCGGGACTAAAGGCCCTTATGAACCGGGACTATAGGCCCTTTTTCTACTAGTGTTTGTAGGTCGAAGGACCAGGGTGGTCTTGGGGTTGAGAATTTAGAGGTAAAGAACAGATGTCTGCTCAGTAAATGGATGTACAGACTTTTTGTGGAGACAAAAGACACGTGAGTACAAATTTTATGTAATAAGTACTTACAATCTAAGACCATGGCCCAGGTTACCGTGAGACCCAATGATTAATTATTTTCGAAGGGCTTGATGAAAATGAAAGTAGCTTTCTTCTATAGAACGAAATTCACCATTAGAGACGGTAATTCGATGAGATTCTGGGAGGATATGTGGTTAGGGAAAATGCATTTGTCGAAACTGTTGGAAATATGCCCTAGAGGCAATAATAAAATGATTATTATTATATTTCCTTGTTCATGATAATTGTCTTTTATTCGTGCTATAATTGTATTATCCGGAAATCGTAATACACGTGTGAATACTTAGACCACAACATGTCCCTAGTGAGCCACTAGTTGACTAGCCCGTTGATCAACAGATAGTCATGGTTTCCTGACTATGGACATTAGATGTCATTGATAACGGGATCACATCATTAGGAGAATGATGTGATGGACAAGACCCAATCCTAAGCATAGCACAAAGATCGTGTAGTTCGTTTGCTAAAGCTTTTCCAATGTCAAGTATCTTTTCCTTAGACCATGAAATCGTGTAACTCCCGGATACCGTAGGAGTGCTTTGGGTGTACCAAACGTCACAACGTAACTGGGTGACTATAAAGGTGCACTACAGGTATGTCCGAAAGTGTCTGTTGGGTTGACACGGATCGAGACTGGGATTTGTCACTCCGTATGACGGAGAGGTATCACTAGGACCACTCGGTAGTGCATCATCATAATGAGCTCAAAGTGACCAAGTGTCTGGTCACGGGATCATGCATTACGGAACGAGTAAAGTGATTTGCCGGTAACGAGATTGAACGAGGTATTGGGATACCGACGATCGACTCTCGAGCAAGTAACATACCGATTGACAAAGGGAATTGTATACAGGGTTGCTTAAATCCTCGACATCGTGGTTCATCCGATGAGATCATCGAGGAGCATGTGGGAGCCAACATGGGTATCCATATCCCGCTGTTGGTTATTGACCAGAGAGCCGTCTCGGTCATGTCTACATGTCTCCCGAACCCGTAGGGTCTACACACTTAAGGTTCGGTGACACTAGGGTTGTATGAATATGAGTATGCAGCAAACCGAAAGTTGTTCGGAGTCCCGGATGAGATCCCGGATGTCACGAGGAGTTCCGGAATGGTCCAGAGGTAAAGAATTATATATAGGAAGTGCTGTATCGGCCATCGGGAGAGTTTCGGGGGTCACTGGTATTGTACCAGGAGCACCGGAAGGGTCCCCGGGGTCCATCGGGTGGGGCCACCTATCCCGGAGGGCCCCGTGGGCTGAAGTGGGGAGGGGACCAGCCCTTGGTGGGCTGGTGCGCCCCCCCCCCTTGGGCCCCCCTGCGCCTAGGGTTGGAAACCCTAGGGTGGGGGGGCGCCCCACTTGCCTTGGGGGGCACTCCACCCCCCTGGCCGCCGCCCCCCTTGGGAGATCTCATCTCCAGGGCCGGTGCCCCACCAGGGGGCCTATATAAAGGGGGGGGGCAGCCGCATCCTGAAGTCTTGGCGCCTCCCTCTCCCCTGCTACACCTCTCCCTCTCGCAGAAGCTCGGCGAAGCTCTACCGGAACCCTGCTGTATCCACCACCACGCCGTCGTGCTGCTGGATCTTCATCAACCTCTCCTTTCCCCTTGCTGGATCAAGAAGGAGAAGACGTCACGCTGACCGTACATGTGTTGAACGCGGAGGTGCCGTCCGTTCGGCGCTAGGATCTTCGGTGATTTGGATCACGAAGAGAACGACTCCCTCAACCCCGTTCTCTTGAACGCTTCCGCACACGATCTACAAGGGTATGTAGATGCACTCCCCTCTCTCGTTGCTAGATGAACTCATAGATTGATCTTGGTGAACGTAGGAATTTTTTTATTTTATGCAACGTTCCCCAACAGTGGGATCATGAGCTAGGTCTATGCGTAGTTCTCTATTGCACGAGTAGAACACAAATCTGTTGTGGGCGTAGATCTTGTCAACTTGCTTGCCACTACTAGTCATATTTTGCTTCAGCGGTATTGTGGGATGAAGCGGCCCGGACCGACCTTACACATACGCTTACGTGAGATAGGTTCCACCGACTGACATGCACTAGTTGCATAAGGTGGCTAGCGGGTGTCTGTCTCTCCCACTTTAGTTGGAGCGGATTCGATGAAAAGGGTTCTTATGAAGGGTAAATAGAAGTTGACAAAAATCACGTTGTGGTTATTCGTAGGAAAAAAAACGTTCTTGCTAGAACCCAATTGCAGCCACGTAAAAGATGCAACAACAATTAGAGGACGTCTAACTTGTTTTTGCAGCAATTGCTATGTGATGTGATATGGCCAAAAGTTGTGATGAATGATGAATGATATATTGTGATGTATGAGATCATGTTCTTGTAATAGGAATCACGACTTGCATGTCGATGAGTATGACAACCGGCAGGAGCCATAGGAATTGTCTTATTTATTGTATGACCTGCTTGTCAATGATTTAACGCCATGTAATTACTTTACTTTATTGCTAAACCGTTAGCCATAGTAGTAGAAGTAATAGTTGGCGAGCAACTTCATGGAGACACGATGATGGAGATCATGATGATGGAGATCATGGTGTCATGCCGGTGACGAAGATGATCATGGAGCCCCGAAGATGAAGATCAAAGGAGCTATATGATATTGGCCATATCATGTCACTACTATATAATTGCATGTGATGTTTATTATGTTTATGCATCTTGTTTACTTAGAACGACGGTAGTAAATAAGATGACCCCTTATAATAATTTCAAGAAAGTGTTCCCCTAACGTAAGCCCTTGCTAAAGTTCGTTTGAAGCACCACGTGATGATCGGGTGTGATAGATCCTTACGTTCACATACAACGGGTGTAAGACAGTTTTACACATGCAAAAACACTTAGGGTTAACTTGACGAGCCTAGCATGTACAGACATGGCCTCGGAACACAGAGACCGAAAGGTCGAACATGAGTCGTATGGAAGATACGATCAACATGGAGATGTTCACCGATGATGACTAGTCCGTCTCACGTGATGATCGGACACGGCCTAGTCGACTCGGATCATGTAACACTTAGATGACTAGAGGGATGTCAAATCTGAGTGGGAGTTCATTAAGTAATTTGATTAGATGAACTTAATTATCATGAACTTAGTCTAAAATCTTTGCAAAATATGTCTTGTAGATCAAATGGCCAACGCTCATGTCAACATGAACTTCAACGCGTTCCTAGAGAAAACCAAGCTGAAAGATGATGGTAGCAACTATTCGGACTGCGTCCGGAACCTGAGATCATCCTCATAGCTGCCAAGAAAGCATATGTCCTAGAAGGACCGCTAGGTGAAGCACCCATCGAGAGAACCAAGGCGTTATGAGCGCTTGGCAGTCACGTGCTGATGATTACTCCCTCGTTCAGTGCGGCATGCTTTACAGCTTAGAACCGGGGCTCCAAAAGCGTTTTGAGCAACACGGAGCATATGAGATGTTCGAGGAGCTGAAAATGGTTTTCCAAGCTCATGCCCGGGTCGAGAGATATGAGGTCTCCGACAAGTTCTATAGTTGTAAGATGGAGGAAAACAGTTCTGTCAGTGAGCACATACTCAAAATGTCTCGGTTGCACAACCGCCTGTCCCAGCTGGACATTAACCTCCGGGACGAGGCGGTCATTGATAGAATCCTTCAGTCGCTCCCACCGAGCTACAAGAGCTTTGTGATGAACTACAATATGCAGGGGATGGTGAAAACTATTCCTGAAGTATTTTCAATGCTGAAGTCAGCAGAGGTAGAAATCAAGAAAGAACATCAAGTGTTGATGGTCAATAAAACCACCAAGTTCAAGAAGGGCAAGGGTAAGAAGAGCTTCAAGAAGGACGGCAAAGATGTTGCAGCGCCCGTAAGCCAGTTGCGGGAAGAAGTCAAAGAATGGACCCAAGCACGAGGCTGAGTGCTTTTATTGCAAGGGGAAGGGTCACTGGAAGCGGAACTGCCCCAAATACTTAGCGGACAAGAAGGCCGACAACACTAAAGTTATATGTGATATACATGTAATTGATGTGTACCTTACCAGTACTCGTAGTAACTCATGGGTATTTGATACCGGTGCCGTTGCTCATATTTGTAACTCACAGCAGGAGCTGCGGAATAAGCGGAGGACCGGCAAAGGGCGAGGTGACGATCGGCGTCGGGAATGGTTCCAAGGTCGATGTGATCGCCGTCGGCACGCTACCTCTACATTTACCTACGGGATTAGTTTTAAACCTCAATAATTGTTATTTAGTGCCAAGTTTGAGCATGAACATTGTATCTGGATCTCGTTTAATGCGAGATGGCTACTCATTTAAATCCGAGAATAACGATTGTTCTATTTATATGAGAGATATGTTTTATGGTCATGCTCCGATGGTCAATGGTTTATTTTTGATGAATCTCGAACGTAATGTTACACATATTCATAGTGTGAATACCAAAAGATGTAAAGTTGATAACGATAGTCCCACATACTTGTGGCACTGCCGCCTTGGTCACATTGGTGTCAAGCGCATGAAGAAGCTCCATGCTGATGGACTTTTAGAGTCTCTCGATTATGAATCATTTGACACATGCGAACCATGCCTCATGGGCAAAATGACCAAGACTCCGTTCTCTGGAACAATGGAGCGAGCAACCAACTTATTGGAAATCATACATACTGATGTGTGTGGTCCAATAAGCGTTGAGGCTCGCGGAGGATATCGTTATGTTCTCACTCTCACTGATGACTTAAGTAGATATGGGTATGTCTACTTGATGAAACACAAGTCTGAAACCTTTGAAAAGTTCAAGGAATTTCAGAATGAAGTTGAGAATCAACGTGACCGAAAGATAAAATTCTTACGATCAGATCGTGGAGGAGCATATTTAAGTCACGAATTTGGTACACACTTAAGAAAATGTGGAATCGTTTCACAACTCACGCCGCCTGGAACACCTCAGCGTAACGGTGTGTCCGAATGTCGTAATCGCACTCTATTGGATATGGTGCGATCTATGATGTCTCTTACCGATTTACCGCTATCATTTTGGGGATACGCTCTAAAGATAGCTACATTCACTTTAAATAGGGCACCGTCTAAATCCGTTGAGACGACGCCGTATGAATTATGGTTTGGGAAGAAACCTAAGCTGTCGTTTATAAAAGTTTGGGGATGCGATGCTTATGTCAAGAAACTTCAACCTGAAAAGCTCGAACCCAAGTCGGAAAAATGCGTCTTCATAGGATACCCTAAGGAAACCATTGGGTATACCTTCTAACATAGATCCGAAGGCAAGATCTTTGTTGCCAAGAACGGATCCTTTCGGAAAAGAGTTTCTCTCGAAAGGAGTAAGTGGGAGGAAAGTAGAACTTCGATGAAGTACTACCTCTTGAACAGAAAGTAGTGTAGCTCAGGAAAATGTTCTGTGGTGCCTACACCGGCGGAGAGGAAATTAATGATGATGATCAAGGTACTTCGGATCAAGTTGCTACTGAACTTCGTAGGTCCACAAGGACACGTTCCACACCAGAGTGGTATGGCAACCCTGTCCTAGAAATCATGTTGTTAGACAACGGTGAACCTTCAAACTATGAAGAAGCGATGGCGGGCCCAGATTCCAACAAATGGCTTGAAGCCATGCAATCCGAGATAGAATCCATGTATGAAAACAAAGTATGGACTTTGACAGACTTGCCCGATGATCGGCGAGCGATAGAAAACAAA
This sequence comes from Aegilops longissima, assembly GCA_021605205.1. Taxonomy (NCBI): domain Eukaryota; kingdom Viridiplantae; phylum Streptophyta; class Magnoliopsida; order Poales; family Poaceae; genus Aegilops; species Aegilops longissima. Next base: position 766,621,797 of record CM038679.1, read on the forward strand.
TGGATCTTTAAGAAGAAGACGGACGCGGATGGTAATGTTACCATCTATAAAGCTCGACTTGTCGCTAAGGGTTATCGGCAAGTTCAAGGGGTTGACTACGATGAGACTTTCTCTCCCGTAGCGAAGCTGAAGTCTGTCCGAATCATGTTAGCAATTGCCGCATACTATGATTATGAGATATGGCAGATGGACATCAAAACGGCATTCCTTAACGTCTATCTTAAGGAAGAACTGTATATGATGCAGCCGGAAGGTTTTGTCGATCCTAAAAATGCTAACATAGTATGCAAGCTCCAGCGATCCATTTATGGGCTGGTGCAAGCATCTCGGAGTTGGAACATTCGCTTTGATGAGATGATCAAAGCGTTTGGGTTTATGCAGACTTATGGAGAAGCCTGCGTTTACAAGAAAGTGAGTGGGAGCTCTGTAGCATTTCTCATATTATATGTAGATGACATACTTCTGATGGGAAATGATATAGAACTTTTGGACAGCATTAAGGCCTACTTGAATAAGTGTTTTTCAATGAAGGACCTTGCAGAAGCTGCTTACATATTAGGCATCTAGATCTATAGGGATAGATCGAGACGCCTCATAGGTCTTTCACAAAGCACATACCTTGATAAGATTTTGAAGTAGTTCAAAATGGATCAGTCCAAGAAAGGGTTCTTGCCTGTATTGCAAGGTGTGAGATTGAGCTCGGCTCAATGCCCGACCACGGCAAAAGATAAAGAAGAGATGAGTGTCATCCCCTATGCCTCAGCCATAGGATCTATTATGTATGCCATGCTATGTACCAGACCTGATGTAAACCTTGCCGTAAGTTTGGTAGGAAGGTTCCAATGTAATCCCGGCAAGGAACACTGGACAGCGGTCAAGAATATCCTGAAGTACCTGAAAAGGACAAAGGACATGTTCTCGTTTATGGAGCTGACGAAGAGCTCGTCGTAAAGGGTTACGTCGATGCTAGCTTCGACACAGATCTGGATGACTCTAAGTCACAAACCGGATACGTGTATATGTTGAATCATGGAGCAGTAAGCTGGTGCAGTTGCAAGCAGAGCGTCGTGGCGGGATCTACATGTGAAGCGGAGTACATGGCAGCCCCGGAGGCAGCACATGAAGCAATATGGATGAAGGAGTTCATCACCGACCTAGGAGTCATACCCAATGCGTCGGGGCCAATCACTCTCTTCTGTGACAACACTGGAGCTGTTGCCCTTCCCAAGGAGCCCAGGTTTCACAAGAAGACCAGGCACATCAAGCGTCGTTTCAACTCCATCCGTGAAAATGTTCAAGATGGAGACATAGATATTTGCAAAGTACATACGGATCTGAATGTTGCAGATCCGTTGACTAAACCTCTTCCGCGAGCAAAACATGATCAACATCAGAACTGTATGGTTGTTCGATTCATCACAATGTAACTAGATTATTGACTCTAGTGCAAGTGGGAGACTGTTGGAAATATGCCCTAGAGGCAATAATAAAATGATTATTATTATATTTCCTTGTTCATGATAATTGTCTTTTATTCGTGCTATAATTGTATTATCCGGAAATCGTAATACACGTGTGAATACTTAGACCACAACATGTCCCTAGTGAGCCACTAGTTGACTAGCTCGTTGATCAACAGATAGTCATGGTTTCCTGACTATGGACATTAGATGTCATTGATAACGGGATCACATCATTAGGAGAATGATGTGATGGACTAGACCCAATCCTAAGCATAGCACAAAGATCGTGTAGTTCGTTTGCTAGAGCTTTTCCAATGTCAAGTATCTTTTCCTTAGACCATGAGATCGTGTAACTCCCGGATACCGTAGGAGTGCTTTGGGTGTACCAAATGTCACAACGTAACTGGGTGACTATAAAGCTGCACTACAGGTATCTCCGAAAGTGTCTGTTGGGTTGACACGGATCGAGACTGAGATTTGTCACTCCGTATGACGGAGAGGTATCACTGGGCCCACTCGGTAGTGCATCATCATAATGAGCTCAAAGTGACCAAGTGTCTGGTCACGGGATCATGCATTACGAGATTGAACGAGGTATTGGGATACCGACGATCGAATCTCGGGCAAGTAACATACCGATTGACAAAGGGAATTGTATACGGGGTTGCTTAAATCCTCGACATCGTGGTTCATCCGATGAGATCATCGAGGAGCATGTGGGAGCCAACATGGGTATCCAGATACCGCTGTTGGTTATTGACCGGAGAGCCGTCTCGGTCATGTCTACATGTCTCCGAACCGTAGGGTCTACACACTTAAGGTTCGGTGACGCTAGGGTTGTATGAATATGAGTATGCACCAAACCGAAAGTTGTTCGGAGTCCCAGATGAGATCCCGGACGTCACGAGGAGTTCCGGAATGGTTCGGAGGTAAAGAATTATATATAGGAAGTGCTGTTTCGGCCATCGGGAGAGTTTCTGGGGTCACCGGTATTGTACCGGGACCACCGGAAGGGTCCAGGGGGTCCATCGGGTGGGGCCACCTATCCCGGAGGGCCCCGTGGGCTGAAGTGGGGAGGGGACCAGCCCCTGGTGGGCTGGTGCCCCCCCCCTTGGCCCCCACTGCGCCTAGGGTTGGAAACCCTAGGGTGGGGGGCGCCCCACTTGCCTTGGGGGGCACTCCACCCCCCTGGCCGCCGCCCCCATGGGAGATCTCATCTCCAGGGCCGGCGCCCCCCCAGGGGGCCTATATAAAGTGGGGGGGGGGGCAGCCGCACCCTGAAGTCTTGGCGCCTCCCTCTCCCCTGCTACACCTCTCCCTCTCGCAGAAGCTCGGCGAAGCTCTGCCGGAACCCTGCTGCATCCACCACCACGCCGTCGTGCTGCTGGATCTTCATCAACCTCTCCTTTCCCCTTGCTGGATCAAGAAGGAGGAGACGTCACGCTGACCGTACGTGTGTTGAACGCGGAGGTGCCGTCCGTTCGGCGCTAGGATCTTCAGTGATTTGGATCACGACGAGAACGACTCCCTCAACCCCGTTCTCTTGAACGCTTCCGCACGCAATCTACAAGGGTATGTAGATGCACTCCCCTCTCTCGTTGCTAGATGAACTCATAGATTGATCTTGGTGAACGTAGGAAATTTTTTATTTTATGCAACGTTCCCCAACAGAAACAATATCCATCTCTTCATAACATTGTACAACGTAAGGAGGCTTATGTTGCTACAGTGTTCTAGTCCAACCCTCTAAATATTCAATTCTGGAGATCTTTGGTAGGTGACAATGGGAAGCATGGCTACACCTCGTCAGAAGGTTGATGGATGTGAACCTCTCTGATGAGTCTGATAGTATTCACTCGAAATTAACTACAAATGGATTTTTTCAAGGAAATCTATGTATTTGGACCTAATTGATTTTGGTCACATTCCGAAATCGCTACATATTTTGAAGATCAAGGTCCCATTAAGAATCAAAGTCTTCATGTGGTTTGTTCACAAGGAGGTGGTTCTGACTAAGGATAACTTGGCAAAACATAATAGGGACGGTAGTCAAACATGTAGCTTTTGTGATCAAGATGAAACAATCAAACATCTCTTTCTCGATTGTCCGTTGGCCAAACTTTTATGGCGCTCAGTTCATATAACCTTTCTACTCCAAATAGTATTCACACGTTATTTGGGACATGACTAAATGGAGTAGAGACAAATATTGCGAGGCATATTCGGATAGGAGTATGTGCATTACTTTGGATTATATGAAACTGTAGAAATGACATGGTTTTTAACGGACAAACTCGTATAATTTTTTTGTAGGTTATCTACAGGGCCACTGCTTAGATCCGTATGTGGTCGTTACTCCCTTATGTGGAAGAGGAGCCTTTGGTTACTGGTCTGCCTGATGGAAAATAGTATCTCTGGATATCTGCAACCGGTTTTGGATGGCCGTCTAGCAATAGGATAGGTGTTTAGTCATCTCATTCTATTTTCACCGGTTGTGGCATTTTCTACTTTTTTATTCAACTCCGTTTCAGCTTGTTCTGGATCGCAGACACTTCGGTCACTTGGCTTAAGAAAGAGGCTTCATGCATCACTCTGGTGCAGAAGCTGGGGTTAATCCTTCTTCCTAAAAAAATTGAAGGGGCAATTGGCCTTGATATATATGATGAATAGATGCATGTTTTTCTCAAAAATCAGAGGGCAATTGGTCGGCATTTTAAATCTAGCAACCCAAGGGGCATCGTGCCCAGATCCATATAATTAGATGAATGAAGCGTGGAATGATGTACATGTATATAAAACAAAGAGAAAGTGTTTAGTCGCTGACTCGCTGTGCTCGTTCTTTAAACAATAATGTCTTGACTTGTGTAGTCAGGAAGAGCTAAAATGTGAACCTTTGGCGCTTATCCTTATGCGTATGCATATGGCTAGGATATGCTGCTAGCATTATGCTTTCACATGTCCAGATTGTAAAATCGACTATAATTAGCAGTATGTATATTGGGTTGCAGCTGTCATTACACATTCATTACATGTCTAGACTAGAGTCAGACTATAATTAGTTAGCTGTACATATATGGCAACGCAGCTTTCATTACACATTCATCACACATGTCTAGAGTCAACTCAAATTTCTTTTTTGGAAAATGAGAGCAGCCTCCAACCCGGTCGATGAAAACATCCGAAAGTCAGCTCAATTATTTCTTACTTAAAGATGCATCCAGCCAGATTAGCTAAACTATCTCCATCAAAGCGAGTAATTTAATCATATTTGGATGCAGATCTAGATCTCAATACAGTACCTCTCTGCTATGATATACCACATCCCCTCCCTCATAATATAAACTTCACAAGACTAGGCGGCTGCAGGGCTTCTCTACAGGTGATTTCCATAGATGATTTTCCTTTATACATCGTTTATTGATTAACTGTGTTTAGGATGATGCTCTGTTTCATCATACCGCAGCTTCATGCATGCTTATTTGCTATCAGTTTGCTGCCAACATGTTAGTTGCCTACCTTCTTTGTCCAGTAAATAAGAGCTAGGATATTTATGGATTATGTTTCTGTTAGACATGAAAGTTTTTTAAGCTATTTGCATAATGGAAGATGATCTCTCTTCTGTACATATGTCTGAATGGGGAATCGAGTTTGTTCTAGCTACTGGCCACATAATAATCTCCTAATCAGTATGCTTTTTCTTAAAGCTAGTGTTAGAATAAATCCGAGGCACTCCGTCGATCATCCGAGGACCAAGCAATCACACGAGCACGACACCGAGATTTGTTAACGAGGTTCACCGATATGGCTACATCCCCGGGGCCTGACTACGGGCGCTCCTCCCCGTGACACCGTCACAATACCGCACACCGGCCACCCGGGCGCCGGCACACGCCGCCGGCTCCCCCTTGCGCGCCTGTGCTATTATGTTGGCATAGGTTACATCGTGTGTCTACCCCCGCTATATATGAGAGGCCTAGGATACAAGTGTCCTACTAGGACACGACTCCATATCCTATCTAAACACAATACAACTACAAGTCCAACTGTAACCTACCTCGTACACTATATTCGACACAACTCCAACAAACTCCACCTTGGCGAATATAGTCCACCACCCTGGATTTGTTCATGCGTCAAACTTCCATGTACATTGGACTTGAGCTTATCCCATGAGTACCAATGCTACTCCAAAGACTCCATGCGACTCCACCTGCAACTTGTAGTCCCTTCTTTTCTTGACCACAGCCAACACTCGAGCAAAATTAAGTTCCTTGTTACTCTAGTTTGCGCTCCCAACTTCCAGAGCATCAGTCCAACGCCATCACACACTGATCACTGACCTGTGTGAAAGTGAACAACTCACATATTGGGTGTCACACATAAGAGTTACCTGAACTCAACATCACCGCTCCTTTCTTGGCCGCCTGTCTGAAACTTGAAGGAATTTCACCGTTGCTTGTAGTCATCCCGAGTCAAATTCGCAGTTGTCTCACCACATGTGTGACCACCAGAGCCCTGGCCCGTCTCCATGTCCCGTGCGCACCGCACGCCTCGCCGCTATTACCGCGTCGAGCCTCCGCTGTCTCGGTCGAGTCTCAAGGGTCGCAAAACCACACCACTCAACCCCCACTGCAGAGTACCACCGATCATCACCGACCGATGACGAGTTTCACGCTTCCATCAGACCACTGGGCTCCAGTCCGAACTGCATGTCACTCGCTTTTCCTCCTTGCTGAATAGGCTTCGATTCGCTGGATCCTTACACCGTAGCCCCTCAATTCAGCTTCACCTTCAACATGACTTCATGGTAGATGATCAGTCCACCCCTGCGCCTCATCGACTTCAAGCTCCGTGTATACACCACCTTGAATCAATCCCGCGCCATAGTCTTGTTGAAGCCACACAAGCCCTCGGGGCCCGCGCCACGTGTTTCCACGCCCAGAAGTCGGTCACCATCAGCATCACGCACCTATGTCGTCGTCGCCAATCCCACCACCGTCTTCTGTACCAACCGACTTGCATCGATCCCGTCAGACTGTCTAGTCCAACCCAGCCGAACTCGTTCGACTGTATGACACACTTGAGGCTCCCAAATCGTCTTCCACGAAATTTCCATCCATCATCTGATAATTCCATCTTAGCTGACATGACTTCCTGCAACGCCTTCAAGCATCTCCGTTGTGCCAACAAATTTTTTCACCTTGTCTTTCATAACCCAAGGTTTTCAGTTCCGTGAACTTCTCCACCTCAAACCAGGTACCTGTTGGTGCCATCGTTCTTTGTACAAATGACCATGTAAAAAATACGCGAGCTATCCCGCGACGCCGGAGTACACGAGCAAACCCAGCGTGGTCTTGCCTGCGTGCACTAGTAGCAGTCCACCAAGAAACTTGGCCTTCACGTGATTTTCTCCCTTGGCTCAACTCCCTCGATGCTATAATTGCCTTGTCAACGCCCCCGCTAATTCCAATGGATGTACCAATGGATTTTTCCTTCGCTTGATTTGATCTGCCTGTCTGTGCCACATCAGGACTCGGTCCTGTTTTTGTCTTCAAACAAATCTCTGGTTTCGATTCCTCTCGCTTTGTTATGCAGCGGCCTGTTCGCCGCCTGTCCTGTACGTGTACATGACTCCACGGCCTTCAGCCGTGCGGCTTCCGCCACCCGGGCCGCTGCCCACGCGGGCTTCCGCAAGTATCGATCAACCGATCTGCTCCTCCCTGCCTGCCTGCCCGCCCGTGCACGGTGCGCCGCCGCTGCTGCCTGCCTGCCCGCCCGTGCGCGGTGCGCCGCCGCACGCCTAGCTTGTGCACACGTATCTTCCTCTAAATCAACTTTCACAGCCTTCGAACAACCTAGCTCATGATACCACTTGTTAGAATAAATCCGAGGCACTCCGTCGATCATCCGAGGACCAAGCAATCACACGAGCACGGCACCGAGATTTGTTAACGAGGTTCACCGATATGGCTACATCCCCGGGGCCTGACTACGGGCGCTCCTCCCCGTGACACCGTCACAATACCGCACACCGGCCACCGGCGCCCGGCACACGCCGCCGGCTCCCCTTGCGCGCTGTGCTATTATGTTGGCATAGGTTACATCGTGTGTCTACCCCCGCTATATATGAGAGGCCTAGGATACAAGTGTCCTACTAGGACACGACTCCATATCCTATCTAAACACAATACAACTACAAGTCCAACTGTAACCTACCTCGTACACTATATTCGACACAACTCCAACAGCTAGGACAACTGGGGTGTATTTTCATAGCTGGGTACTAATGGATCACGAACCTAGGACCACAAGAAGTGACCTGGAGAGCATGCTACTTGATGAAGCATCAGAGCCCAAGGCCCAGCCATTATCAATTTTGGCAGAAATTACAAATGATTTCCCTGATAAGCAGGAAATTGACGGAGGTGGTTTTGTGGTGCTACGTAAGGTATGTACAGAGAAAAATCTCTGTTGTGGGGTCTCATCGGTGACTATAATTCCTTGTAAGTAGTGGGAGGGGGGTCGGTCACGAGGAAGGACTAGAGGTTAGCGGTGAGATGAATTTGCCAAGGAATTACTAGAGGCGACGAATTTTTCTTTTGAAGGTCCTTAGATTTAATCATCGGAGAGGAGGAAGACAAGGTAAAGAAGAACAATGGGAGGCCGGGGGAGGATGATAGAGGAGGAGAGATGAGGACGAAAGTGTGAGTCTCGTGGTGCCTTATATAGTGAATTAGTTACATACATAAGCAAATAGCCACTAAAAAAAGCAGTCAGGTTAATCGGTTCTTAAAGAAATATTTCAGATAAAACAAATAATTATGACACATAGGCTAATGCATGAAACACTCAGATGATAAAGGTGCTTATAAACAGATAAAGTACAGTATCTAGACCTTCGTGGCACGCTTGATCATGATGCTACGGCTGTCCGTGTACTCGTCGGTTACGGGAAGTAGACACGCCCTCATGTCCAAGATCTGCCTGTACATGTCGTAGCATGCGTATGCGTCCTTGGCCGCATAGGTTATGTAGGCTAGATTCAGAGGTACCTCCCACGTGTTTAGGTCCTTGGTATTGTTGTCTTCTTCCATGTTGGCGTATCAGGGGTCGATGATGGTCTTGGCGAGGTCAACCACGGAGTCCTTCTCCTGCCCATTGATGATGATCTTGTATTGCTTCTGGATGTCGACAAGCTTCTTGCACCAGATGGGCGAATCGTCGCGTTCTTCCTTCTCTCCGCCGTAGCGAAGGTGCAGTCGGCGCTGCCGATGAAACGGGCGAATGCTCCAGAACCTCTGATGGCCCTGCAGAAGTGGTAGATGAGAACATCGTCCCGCACACATACCTGGGGGACGGTGATCCGCTAGTCTCTGTCAGGAGATGAATGGATGGGCACAAGGTCTAGTCCTGCAACCTTGTGCTTTCTCGTCCTGTAGGTACTGCTTGAACTCGGCGAGGCAGAGCTTCACCGAGTCCGGATTGTTGGTGTACATCACATTCAACTTGGTGCAGCCATAGGACTGAACGGCGAACTCAAAGGGGAACTCCTTGCTGAAGTCCATATCCAGCAGGCTCACCCCTCGGATCGCCATTGGAGTCTCCTCAAGTGAACGAGTGTGTCGGCTGCGGCAGCAGTTCGTTTTTCAGCTCTTGGGGAACTGGATTCAACAGTAAACTGAGTGTGTACGGGCGACAACAGTTACTACCCCTCCCTTGTCCGCTGCACGCCCGGCAGAAGATGCACCCTCAGCGCATTCAAACGCCTCCATCAAGAAACCTACTCCGGCCACACGTCGGTTCACGAGCGGGTCTGTATTGGTACTGTAATAACAGGAGTTAGTGGTCACTTTACTTAAATTTAATTAGCTTTAATAAAAATTTATACTTAAAACTACCAATGCATTGGCTCGTTCTATCAGTGCCACAGGATCAACATGCATGACAATTAGAATTATTATTCTCAGGACGCACACGATCAACACATTTGTCGCACTTTCACAAAGATAATACTACCAAGTTTGAACTGTTTGTTATGGTTGTTGTCCTCTGCATCATCATGCCGTGTTTCCCGGCTTGCAAGATTCAGAACCAACAAATAAGATGCAAGTAATAAGTACAACAAAGATGCCTACACATCTCATTGATTCCCAGCTTGCAAGATTCTGAACCAACAAATAAGATCCAAATAATAAGTACAACAAAGATGCCTACAGATCTCCTTGATTCCCAGCTTGCAAGATTCAGAACCAACAAATAAGATTCAAATAATAAGTACAACAAAGATGCCTACACATCTCATTGATTCCCAGCCTGCAAGATTCAGAACCAACTCATTAGAGCCTTTTGATAAAGTGAATATCGGGATTAAATCCATCTTGGCTAGCCATGTGATGCAATCGAAGAACTTGGCGAATGCTCTTGACCGTCACAACATCTATATTTGAGTATTCCTGTGTGCACAACACAAACAAGAAGAGCATGATTTCACTTTAATAGTGGCCTCCTTGAACTCAACCTACAGCTCCACTTGGATGAGGCCTGCCTGGAGTTTCATGATTCAATTCATGCGCCTGTTTCTGTAGTTCACCTGAAATGAAGCAAAGATTGCATCATTCAGCTAGCAAGAAGTACTTGCTCTCGTGAGCTGGCAGGTTCTTCTTTAGTAGTTGCACTATAATTGAGGAACATTAAGGTTGCTGTCCGGCTCATGTAAGGTGCAACTATAATTTTATTATCCTTTTGTGCAGTTCCACTAAAATAAAGTGCCATTGTGGTGACAATGACGGCTCATCTTGCAAAGGCTAATATAATGTTGCACGAGATTACCAGCAGAACTTGACGGAGATTTTGGAAACTCCAATCACCATTTTGTGCAGTTCCACCAAAATTGAGAGATGTTGCCCACGTGACATTTTAGTTGAACTGCACAAGACACTCATTCCAAAAAAAAGTGTTTTTTGCAGTTCACCAAAAGGTCACAATAGCAACAAGGTGAAATGGATATCCCTATCTGCACAAAAGATAGAAATTAAACGATTCTGGTCAATAAGAATATCTGAAACATATAAAAATGAAAAGAATCATCTTAATTATGTTCATGGCAATCACGCAAGGACAGTAGAAATTTTAAAACGTCAGCAATGCTTCATGTTACCAGAAGCATTACGTTCAACAATGAGATTCCTCAAATATGGGATTACTTTAATGGTGGCATTGCTTGTTTACCAGACACAGTAAATCAACAACAGCTAAAGAGTTGGTTTAAGGGCATGGGACCATGGGGACACCAGGGCACTCAACAACGTAAAGGAGCAACTTACTTATCATACTGGGGAAAACAGCAAGAGTGCCATTTGCAACACAGTTTAATTGCATCTCATCACTGGAGGCATTAGATTAACAATAACACTGGTTAGACATGTCCCTAAGGTAACAGTGTGATCGCTTCATTTTACATGCACCCTTACATTAACAACATCAAAAGGTTGGTATAAGGACATGCGACCGTGGACGCATCAGCACAATGTACCTACAAGGAGGCATAAAGTGGTGATGCCGAGTTTGTTCATGCTATGTGAGGGCAGCAAACCTAATCCTCGAGACCTTGTACTACGTGAGGGCAGCAAATCTAATCCTGGAGACCTTTTACTATGTGAGGGCAGCAAATCTAATCCTGGAGACCTTTTACTATGTGAGGGCAGCAAATCTAATCCTGAGACCTTTTACTATGTGAGGGCAGCAATTCTAATCCTGGAGACCTTTTACTATCTGAGGGCAGCAAATCTAATCTTGTACATACTATGTTGACTTGTCCACCAGCTGCCACTTTCTATCCTTTTTTCAACCAATAATAGGTCTGTTCCTTATCCAGTTTGTACTGCGTTTCCCCATTATTTCCCTTTTCAGCCAAGAGACAGGTTGGGTATCCGGTCTCTACTACTTTTACCATATTATTTCCTCTTTGAATCAAGTCCTAGATTCATGCTACAACTTTCCCCCCTTTCTTCGTTGTTTGAACAAAGCCCTAGATTCGAATGCATGAAGTAGCTTTACCTCTAATAATACTAAAATTTTTGGTTGCTTTGGAGGAGCTGATGGGAGTAGAAAAAGATGCACATGCAGACACGTGGGGAGCTGGGGCAGTAGAGCAAGGCCGCTTTCGAAGAACTTATACCTGAGGGTCGCTGGGATGTCGGCGGCGGCAGGTTGGATCTGCGGACAATACGGCAGGGAGGAAGAAGGGTCGGAGGACCTCCAGAGCCGGCGCTGTGTCGGAGAGAACGACACGGGCAGAGGATAGGGCCCCTCCGACAGCTGTGGGTTTCCTCCCTCGGCGGCGATGACCACATGAACGATGCACCTTTTAGTCCTCTACACACACCGGCCGAAGGGATCCGGCCGGATCTGTGACCAACGGTGAGCAGAGAGAAAATGTCGCTACCGCTGTCTTGTTTATATGTGGAGAGGACGAGAGAATGGGAGAGAATGAAGAGAGAAACCCTAGTAAAGCAAGCGCTCAGGCCCCTGTGTACATATATAGTGGAGTGATTATCTTTTTCTCTCCACAACAAGCGTTTCAATTTGTGTACGTGGCATTAAAGAAAAAAAACTCTCTACTATTTAAGGTGACTACTGTACGACTCCCACTTATTAGTATTAGTAGTACTAGTATTGTTCACTTGTGCTCCCCGCCCCTCCATTCATTGAACAACCCCACGGGTGAATAAACATACTGTAAGTATTTATATAGAACGGACAAGCTCGAACTACTTTTGCGTAGTTAAAACTTGAGGGCGGGGCTTTTCCCGGGCAGTACGCGCTGCAGTTTTCGGGTAGGCGGTTTGACAGAGAGGCGAGGAGGGTGAGCGAGTGGCGGATACTGAATCACTAGCAAGATGCCCATGCGTTTCACGGAACATCAAGATACATTTGTATGAGTAGTTTATCTTGTGGGAGAAAAGGATGAACGGGGGAAGGCCTTATTTGCAAATGTTGGGTGGGTGTGGGTACCTTTTTGCAAAATTTCCATTTTTTCTTCCTATCCGTCAGATATAAATCGGACTGCTTATATTGCAGGATGGCAGGCACATCATCATCACCAACTCTGTTTTTTATAAGAGTAGAGATACTGCTGGAAAGGTCGGGCTTTGCGATTTGATGGCGTGTTACTGCTGGAAAGACTTGTGATATGACCTCTCACTATAGTCATGAATTACTAGCGCTCCGACCGGGATGATGCCCCCTTCCGTTCCGCTCTCTAATCTCATGCATGACACGTCGACCCGGATGCTGGCTCTCCCACATGTCGGAGTAGTAAGAAGGAGGAAAGAATGATGCGGTATATACGAGTACTACTACTACTCAGGTCGGAGGAGTGCGAACCACGACAGCCCAGTGAACCAGCAGTGCGAACCACGGCAGCCCAGTGAACCAGCAGTAGAAAAGAATGTGGTGATATGGCCATAAAAAACAATGTGCTACAGTCCACACACTGTAGCATGTACAATAACACTCATCTTTGTTTGGATCCCTGAGTTAGAGCTAGTTTGGGTTGAAATAGCCTCAAATTATCAAAACACGAGGGTTAGTTCAAGATAGTTTGCTCTAACACAGCTAAAAAAGCTAGCCCGGTGGAGAGGTTCTAATTGGGTTAGTTATCCTCGGGCCCACTAAAAGAGAACTAAAAAAATCTCCCCAGCCCGCACCGGATCGCTCCCCCCCCTCTCGCACGACTCCTCTCTGTTCCCCATAGGGCCGCCCGCCCAAGCGCCGCTCGCCCGCTCTCTCCTCCGGTCGCCCTCGATCTCCTTCCGGCCTCCGCCACCCTACTCTGGCCGCCCTCTTCCTCCGGCTGTCGTGCGCGGCGGCGGCGCATCTACTAGGGAGGTCGCGAGAGGGGTGAGTTTGTTCATTCCTTCTCTGTCTCACAGCCATATCATTGATCTTGCTCGCTCTAGCGCTAATTCTGATTTGGAAAAGTAGATCCTGATCAAACTTGGTATAGATTTGTGGTGCACGCATGGAATTGTTTGATGCTGCTTGAGGAGGTAATAAATCTTTCTAGAGGCCCAAAGATTCAGTTCACCTTTCTAGGTATTTCAGTTTCAGTCTTGCATTATTTCAAGAGGCCCAAAGATTCAGTTCACCTTTCTAGGTATTTCAGTTTCAGGCTTGCATTATTTCTAGAGGCCGAAAGATTCAGTTCACCTTTCTAGGTATTTTAGTTTCAGGCTTGCATTATTTCTAGAGGCCCAAAGATTAAGATCCCAGTCGGCGGCAAGCGGCCCTGCTACCCATGCCGGTGTCGACCTCCGACATCAGAGGGTTTCCCGGGGCTTGGGCTCTACAGAGCCTTCCTCCAGAGCGACGATGGCGAGCTCATCTCCCTCGGTGCGCGAGGGGCTCCGGGTTCCCTCCCTATTGTGAATGATTTCCGTGATGAGTTAGCTCATGCTTTGTTTCATGGAGTGTTTTTTTTGTGAAGCTTGACTGACGACTTTTATGTTTAAGTGGGATATCTCATTTGTATGGACAAAGTAAAAATTATCATGTTTTGCATGCTTGATTTGTAAAGATGGTTCGTTTATGTGAATTGTGAGCGGGAGGAGGCCACGGAACAGCCGTCCACACCAAATCCGACAGGAAATAGGGTCCAAAGTAGTCAAATGATTGAGAAAGAGCATTTATTGTCAATCTAACCCTGCCATCCATACACCTCTTTGGTTTAGAGTTAGTTCAGGATTAGAATCTAACTCTAACCTCTAACTGAGTTAGAGTTCTCCTCATCTCGGTTCATCGCCATCATATTTTCCCCATTCCTGTGTTTTCAGTATCCTGCGAATCAAAGAGGCCCTTTTTTTTGGCGGAAAAATCAAAGAGGCCCTTAGACTGGTTTAGGTCCGTCATTTTTATAAGCGTGTTATGTCCAAAATTTAATGAGCGTGCTCGGTTTCTCTGAAAATAATCCGGTTTCATGTAGTAATTCATTCATTTATTTATTCTTCTGCGGGGGGTTTGCATGTAATTCATGAGGTCTGAAATGTAAATTACCCCGGCATATGCTCCGAGTCGTGCATGCACTACGACCCATATGCTCTAGGTCCCACATGTCGGCGAATGGGAGCACGTGGAAATAGCCTAGGAGTACATATAGGAGGATAAGGCTGGTTGTAATGGGTAGTACTCCCTCCGTCCAGGTACATAGGGCATCTAAGAGAAATTAGAATTTCCAAATGTATAAGGTGTGATCTAATTAAATGTGCCTCGGTTTGGCTCCCATGCAGCTCTGCTAATCTCTTCTCTCCACTTCCCACGCATGCATCATTCATCCATCCATAGAGTTGCATGCTTAAAGGCTGACTTGGGCATGGGTGTAACCTGTGCATGCCAACGAGGGTAGCGTGGATTGGGTGTGAAACCTTAAACGGGGTCATGTGAACTGTCTCAACTATAATCATGGATTAAATGCCTTTCTTGGTTGCATTTTTGAGAAACAACGATAGGCTCGTTCCATTCTTTTCAAATAAATCGCTGGCCTATCTCCTTGCGCCTAAATCGCACTGCAACCTCTAATATGTCCTATGCACCTGGACAGAGGGAGTATCATATACTAGTATCATGCATATGTTACTAGTGTATGATACTACTTTCGTAATGCGTAGTATCATAGGTTAGTACCTTAGGTTGCCTTCTTAATTGTCATGCATGACACAAAGTAGTACATCATTTAATATGATACAGTATCATAATATGATACTACATCCTCTCTTTCCTCATTTAATTATGTGCCACATCCATGGTTTTCAATTTCAGTTTCAACAAAATTTCGGCACCAACTGAAATCACTGAAATTCAGTGAAATTCAGTTATTTCAGTTTGCATTTCAGCCAAAAGGCCGAAATATTCATTTGAATTTAATTAAATATTTGAAATTTTCAAAAAGTATTTTGAAAAATATTTGATTTCCTGTGTACTATTGAATTGGCTGAAATATTTTGACCGAAACTTAATATTTCATTGTCTACCGAAATTAATGAAATTCAGTGAATTACAGTGAAATCTCACTGAAAGTGAAAAACATGGCCACATCATCCAAAAAATCTAATTGGCATGCATGATACCGCTTATGATACTCCCATTACAACTAGCCTAAATGCGTTAAAAAAATATGTACTATGAAGCGTAGCTACGGTTCGAAAAGGAGACCTAAAGTGATGACAGCTATAGGTCGCACGAACCCAACTAGTGGTACTACTAGACATACGACTAATTTTTCCCTAAAAACAAAAGAGGCACGAGTGCTCAGTACTCATATTCTATCAACACAAGTCCCATCTGACAACAACGTCCGTGCTACAGCTAGCTCTCCTCCCTCGTTTCTCTCTTCTAATTCTAAACTCAGCCGACGCCCGGTGGGCGGGGTGGGTTTGCTCAACTGCGGCCCCACCTCATAGTGAAAACATTATGACTGGAATAAAAATGCCATATACTTCCTGCGTTCCAAAATATAAGCCTTTTTAGATACTATTTCAAATGGAATACAACATACAGATGTATGTAGACATAGTTTAGAGTGTAGATTCACTCATTTTTCTCCGTATGTAGTAGTCACTTGCTGGAATCTTTGGAAAGACTTATATTTGGGAACGGAGGGAGTACTATACTAATAAAACATTAAGGCCATGAGGCGATGCAGTGCTGGACTGCTGGTTACAGGAGGCAAGAAGAAGAGATGCATCCATCAACGACGTCCACCTCCTCGACTCAGGGCGCCGGCCCACCGAACGGCGCCTAAGTAGCAGCGGCTTTCGTGGCCAGGTCGACGTGCTTCTGAACAATGGCGTCCAAAGATTCCAGGCGCTCGAAGAAGGCCAACGTCTTTCTGTCCTCGCTTGCCTTGTAGTGGCCTATGTAGACTATTTCCTCGTAGACGTGGATGTGCAGGTCGACGGTTTCTTGCATGGCGAGACGCTGCGCGGCGAGCGCGGCCTCGAGGTGCATATTCTTCGTCGCGACCTCCGGCACCTGCAGGGCTACCAGGGCTTGAAAGAGTTCATCACCATGGAGGCCGATGAGGGTGGCAGGCAATGAGGATCCTGGGCGCGCGGGCTAGAGCAGTACGGCAAGGTCGTCCGCGCGCTTCTTGACGGCAGTGAACTTGCGGATGGAGTTGACCATCATGTCGTCCATGCGAGAGGCGAAGCCAGCGTCGGCGAGGGCTACGATGCCGGCGGTCGCCAGCACCATCTGGAAATGCTGCGCGGTGCAGGGCCGCAGGCCGGCGCCTTGGATGATTTGGCACAGCTGACTGCCGCTCGCGTCCATCGCCTCCGTAGGTGCTTGTGGCTTCTGGTCACTTGGTCTTGGATTGGAGTGAGCAGTGTTGCGCAGAGACTTGGGAGTAGATGGATTGGAGTGGTGGGGCGCCTTTATATGAGTGTCCAAACTCTGTTGCATTCACATCGTGCTAGCTCTATTATGCTTCTCCAATTAATTCCCTCTGCATGTAACTGAGGATGCATCATTGACCGTTCAACGTCTCGGGAACCGCTACGCTCTCCCTCCTTGGCATTCAAGCACCTATGGAGGCGACTGCCACTTGCGTCTATCGCGTGTCAGGAGACGTTCCCGTCGACGACGAGGTGCCTATGGTGACTTCGTAAATTTCAAGATGATAGTGTCGTGCATGTGTGCGTTAATTGGGGTGAGTGTATGCGCTTGTATATGAGCGCTTGTGTCTGTACTGTGTCAAAAAAAAACGTAAATGCGTGTCAAAAAGAGACTAGTCAGTATACTCAATATTGTGCACCTCGGAGAGGAAAACGATGGAACTAGGTATTTATTTACGGTGCAGATTCACTCATTTTGCTCCATATGTACTCCGTCTCGTAGTCTCGTCACTTGTTGAAATCTCTAGAAGGGAAAATACTCCTTTCTGGTTTACAGGCCTATACTAGCAAGTAGTTGTACGCACTAGTACAATAGTGGGCTCACATAGCAATTTTCTCTCATGCAAGAGCCTGGCTATACGCGTGCTCCAATGTTCGCAACTGCCCACCGCGAGCGGGAGGGATAGCTTGTTGTAGTAAGAGGGCTCGGATTTCCAATTCATCCGTTTCTCTGGGGGCTCCTGGAGTTCTACGGCCTCCAGCTGCACAACCTTACGCCTGCCTCCATATTGCATATCGCGGGCTTCGTAGCCCTTTGCAAGCTGTTCTTGGGCGTCGAGGCTCACTTCGCGCTGTGGAAGAAACTGTTCTTCCTTGTTCCCCGTTCTCAGGAGGGGTCGATATATCAAGTGGGCGGAGCCGAACTATGGCGCATCGCCGGGACCGGATATCTATCCGGAACCCCAAAGAAGGCATCCGAAGACTGGCCTTCAGAATTGTTTTATATAGAAGATTTCCCCTTGCCGGACCCTGTGCGGATCGGCCTTCCCGAGTTCAACAATGCTTCTTTGAAGAAGCGCCTAAGCTGGCGCCCGCGGAGCACTCAGAAGGAAAATGACAGGGACGTCCTTTACCTGATGAGCCGGATAAGATTACTAGCTCATTCCGGACTGACCACATGCATCATGCAGGGGGTGCAGCCGCTTCAGTATAGGGGCCGCCCCATGTGGGACCTCAATGGGGAGGATGATGCTACCTGCTACGGCCGTAAGGGGTCGGAATCAGTTGCTGCTCTGACGAAGGCCTTGTCCGCATTATACAAGGGAGAAGAGGAGGATTTCCTCCGCGTCAATCCACAGGGCGGATTTTCTATGAACGATCCTCCAAGCTGGGTAAGCGGACACTTCTTTATGCCCATCCATTCCATATTCCCGTAGTTGGGTACCTTATTCTGTGATTTTGACGCAGGAATTGCGCCGGGCTGTAAAGGATATAAACAGCCCTCCTCCACAAGCCGAGGATCCGGAAACGTCCCTCGATCCGGCCTCCCAAGAGGATCCGGACATATCCGTGGAGCTGATCGATGGGGTATTTTACCAACTGAGCATCGACAATGCCTTGGTCGCCATTACGGCCGATTACCCTGGAATATTTCCAGCCTCACAGGTAATTGAGACCGGAGTCCCAATACTTTGAAAATGATCCACCCGTGCGTACCTTTGATCACCGTATGTCAATGGTGTTTTGCAGGGGGAGCCCTTGAGGCGGAAGGCCGAGACTGAAGTGGCTAGCCAACAAAGGGCAGCAAGGCCCAGCAGGCTGAAAAGAAGTACGGTCCGGATTGAGACGTCGGCGCCACGGTATGGCATGCCGCCTTATTCCCAGGTTTTATTCCCGGAACGTATACTAACGCTCGTGCTCTCTTCAGGAAAAAGAGCGCTCGCCGGACTATATCCGGAGAGGCTGCCAATCGAGCCTCCACCAGCCAGGCTCCAAAGCCAGGTCCGGAGGTGGAGCCGAACACGAGGCGTGCGTCGGACACTTCTCCGACAGAGGATGCCGACGGACTATCTGCCACCAATTCCGAGGTGGAGAGTGCCCTGAATTACAGGCGTCGCCGGACTGTTCTTCGTGACGCATGTTTCTCCCAAGAGGCATTGGATGCCTTCAATTCGGGAGATGGGCACCTTCGTGCCACTCAAAATGGTCTAGCCAGAGCCACGGAGCAGTATGTGAAAGACATACGGGTGAGAAAATTTGATGGTTATACATACCAGTAGCCCCCGAGACTTGAAATTGTTAGAATAACTGATTTAAGGATCATTTATTATGCAGGATCTTACAAAAAAGAATATCCAACTGTCCCAGGAGCTGGAAGAGTGCAAAGCCCAACTTGAGGCCGCACTAGCCGCTTCAGGGGAGGCCAAGGAGACCCCCTCTGGTAATATACGCTTCGAAAGATAAGTATGTTGTGAAGTGCGGCGTATGTGTAAATCTGACAATGTCATTGCAGATGGCGCCGGAGTAGATCCGGACAAGCAACAACTCTTGCGCCGGTTAAAAGCCGGGGAGAGCATGCTTACGAGGGTGAGGCAGGAGAAGAATAATCTCCAAGATGCCAACACCCAGCTGGGAGAGGAACTCAAAGATGTTCGTGCCCAGCTGGCGGACTCCGTGAAGGAGAATCGACGGCTTCGACGCGCCATTTTTAGTAAGTGCTTGAGCGAACTTTGAAGAAGAGTTCGGCGAAGAAGTCGACTAACAGAGTTATGTTTGTAGGTATGCTCACAGGTCGTCCTGCGGAGAAATGCCGGTTCTCGGGTGACCTTCTTCAGCTCTTACAACTGCGACGAGTTAGCCGGTGATGAAGGCGTCGCCCGGGCCTTGTGGCCATCTGTCTCCCTGCCCGAAGGCCTTGGAGAGCTTGCAGAGAGGCTTAAGGGAGCGCGGCGGCGCTTCCGATTATGGAAGATATCGGCCTGCCGTCAAGGCGCCAGGGAGGCCTGGGCCATGGTGAAGACGCGGTACATGAAGGCTGACCCAAACCACATGGCCGGGGTCGAACCTGTGGGGCCTGATGGGAAGGAGATCCCTCTGAGCTTGGTGTACGGCCAAGTAGAATTGGCCGCAAAGTATTCCCAACAGGACTGTAAACTAGACAGCCTATTAGATGGTATTGAGGAGGAATACACCCTGTCAATTTGACAATGTAATTTCAGATGAAATGTAAAAATGCCTTCTAGCCGGATTGTAGATCGTTTGTCATGGCGGACCTTCTCGCTTCAACCTCGGGACCCTATAGTCCGGAGTGTGTCCGAATACCATCAAGCTTATGTAAGAACCGGGGTATGCGTGGAGACCAGGCGTAGGGGTCATTAGTGCTTTAACAGACAAGTGCCCAACTAGTTATGTTATATTACATGATTAGTAAGAAACATCTTCCAGGGAGAATAGTTCCGTTAGGGGTTCCTTTCCCTGGGAGGCCAGCCTTAAAGTGCATGTCCGGACTGCGAAAAAAAGCAGAAAAGCATCTGGGGGCAGATAAATAAATAAGTGAGAAATCATCTTTAGTTCATCGACCGAATATTCTCTTAAGAACGCTAGCTTTCGGCTTCACCCACTCTGAGGTACACATCCGGCTGACCCGGCGGTAACAATCGCAGAGGTGCTCCCTTTACCACCTAGCCGAACAATCGGGAACGTAGGGGTAAGCATAGGAGCCAGGCAACCCATCTTGGCCAAAACTTAAGTCATATCGATGCATATAATGGTGAATAAAAGGTACATGCGGAAGCATTACGCATGTGTTAGGCATAAAGCCCGTAAAATAAGCTTCTGTTAAAGAAGCCCCCAGGTATAATGAGCGCGGATAGCGCGTCAAGTGTGTCTTGAGCGATCTTGTGAGCGAGCCTTTAGAGGCTGTAAGAGAAAAAGAGGGAGAAGGAGAGAAATATAAGACAGCTAATGTGTAAAAAATAGACAGAGGATGGAGACGAACTCAGAATCCGGCGCTAGGCGTAGAATCTTCGGAGACGGGCTGCGTTCCATGGGTTCGGCTCGAGTCGGTTATCTGATGCATCTCGCAGACGGTACGCTCCACCGGTTAGGA
Source organism: Aegilops longissima (assembly GCA_021605205.1). Lineage (NCBI taxonomy): Eukaryota > Viridiplantae > Streptophyta > Magnoliopsida > Poales > Poaceae > Aegilops > Aegilops longissima. Next base: position 766,642,760 of record CM038679.1, read on the forward strand.
CTTGCTCGATAATAAAGGAACCTTCCCATTTGGGCTTGAGTTTGTCCTTTTTCTTGTCCGGCAGGCGTAGAACTAATTCGCCAACATTGTAAGTTTTGGCCCATACTTCTCTGCTTTGATATCTTCGAGCCTGCTGTTGATAGAATGCGGAACGGGATTTGGCCACATCACGCTCCTCCTCCAAGGCGTCCAAACTGTCCTGCCGATCGAGCTCGGCTTCTCTTTCTTCATACATGCGCACGCGAGGTGAGTCATGAATTATGTCGCAGGGCAAAACTGCCTCTGCGCCGTATACCATAAAGAATGGTGTGAATCCGGTGGTGCGATTCGGCGTGGTCTGCAGCCCCCAGAGTACGGAGTCGAGCTCCTCTACCCAGTGCGTGTCAGATTCCTTGAGGGACCGCACTAATCTGGGTTTGATGCCGCTCATGATTAGATCATTTGCTCGTTCGACTTGACCGTTGGTTTGAGGGTGATAGACTGAAGCATAGTCGAGATTGATGCCCATGTTTTTGCACCAGAGTTTGACCTCGTCGGCCGTGAAGTTCGTGCCGTTATTGGTGATGATGTTGTGGGGGACGCCGTAACGGTGTACGACCCCTGATATGAAGTCTATCACCGGTCCGGATTCGGCCGTCTTAATAGGCTTGGCCTCTATCCATTTGGTGAACTTATCCACCATGACCGGTAGGTATTTTTGCTTGTGGGTTCCTCCTCTAAGGTGTCCAACCATGTCAAGCCCCCAGACCGCGAAGGACCAGGTGATGGGTATAGTTTGGAGGGCGGTGGGTGGCATGTGGCTTTGATTAGCAAAGAGTTGGCAACCGACGCATCGTTGGACCAAGTCCTTAGCATCTGCCCGGGCCGTCGGCCAATAGAATCCTGTACGGAAGGCCTTGCTTACCAGGGCCCGGGCTGCGGCGTGGTGCCCGCCGAGTCCGGCATGAATTTCAGCCAGAAGATTCCACCCTTCCTCTTCGGACATACACCTTTGAAGGACTCCGGTGGTGCTTTTCTTATAAAGCTCTCCCTCATGGACTTTATAGGCTTTAGACGACGCACTATGCAGCGTGCCTCATTTTGGTCCTCGGCAAGTTCCTGCCTAGTTAGGTAGGCTAGAAATGGTTCCGTCCACGGGGCCATGACTGCCATTATTACGTGGGCTAAAGATGTTACTTCGTTGGCAGAGCCTCCAATTGTGTCAGAATGTTCGGTGTCGGGCAGTGCTGTTGGATCTGGGCTGCTATTTCCGGACTCCCCTTCCCATGATACGGATGGCTTGAACAGCCTCTCTAAGAAGATATTGGGGGGGACGGCATTGCGCTTTGCGCCAATGCGTGCCAGGACCTCTGCTGCCTGATTGTTTTCATGGGCTATATGGTGAAATTCGAGCCCTTCAAACCGAGCTGACATTTTTAGGACGACGTTACGATAAGCTGCCATTTTTGGATCCTTGGCATCAAAGTCTCCATTTATTTGGGATATCGCAAGGTTCGAGTCCCCGCGCACCTCAAGGCGTTGAATGCCCATGGATACTGCCATCCGGAGACCACGTAGAAGGGCCTCGTATTCGGCTGCGTTGTTGGAGTACGTATTGAACTGTATCTCCTGTTGGGGACGTCAGAATGACGCCAGCCCCCAGACCAGCCAACTCTTTAGGGAGTTCGGCTTCAGTCCATTCGGCGACGAAGTCGGCCAATACTTGCGACTTAATTGCTCGCCGTGGCTTATAGGTTATGTTGAACGGGAGGAGCTCAATGGCCCATTTGGCAATCCGGCCCGTTGTGTCGCGGTTGTTTATAATGTCATTAAGAGGTACTTCGGAGGCTACTGTTATCGAACACTCTTGAAAGTAGTGTCGAAGCATCCGGGATGTTATAAACACCGCGTACGCTATCTTTTGATAATGCGGATATCGTGACTTGCATGGAGTGAGGACTGTGGACACGTAGTAGACTGGTTTTTGAAGGGGAAACTTGTGTCCGTCCGTTTCTCGTTCGAAAACAAGCACCGCACTTACAACTTGATGAGTTGCGGCGATGTATAATAGCATTGGTTCGCCCATGTTGGGCGCGGCCAGGACCGGGTTTGTTGCCAATATGGCTTTTATTTCTTCGAGTCCAGCCGTGGCGGCATCCGTCCACTCGAAGTGTTCAGTCCGTCGGAGGAGGCGATAGAGGGGTAATGCCTTTTCTCCTAGACGGGAGATGAAGCGGCTTAGAGCCGCCACATATCCGGTCAATTTTTGTATTTGTTTGAGGTCCTTTGGGATATCCAATTGTGACAGAGCTCAGATCTTGGCTGGGTTTGCTTCAATTCCTCTACCGGATAAAATGAAGCCCAAGAGCTTTCCGGCTGATGCGCCCGGCGCATTTTCGGGTTAAGCTTGATGTCATATGTTGGACATTATCGAATGTGAGCCTCAAGTCGTCTACTAGAGTTTCGACATGCTTGGTTTTGATGAACACATCATCTACGTATGCCTCCACTGTTTTGCCGATCTGGTTTGCCAGACATGTCTGAATCATGCGCTGATATGTTGCGCCGGCGTTTTTGAGCCCGAAGGGCATTGTGTTGAAGCAGAATGGCCGTATGGGTTGATAAATGCCGTTGCAGCTTGATCAGGTTCTGCCATCTTAATTTGATGGTAGCCAGAGTATGCGTTGAGGAAACACAATGAATCGTGTCCTGCGGTAGCGTCGATAATTTGATCGATGCGGGGGAGGGGGAAGGGATCCTTTGGGCAAGCCTTGTTGAGGTCCTTGAAATCGACACATAGGCGCCAGGATTTGTCCTTCTTGGGTACCATCAGCAGGTTTGCTAGCCAGTCCGGATGTTTTATATCTCTGATGAATCCGGCCTCCAATAGTTTGGCTAGTTCCTCTCCCATGGCTTGTCTCTTAGGTTCGGAGAAACGCCGAAGAGCTTGTTTGACTGGCTTGAATCCTTTTAGGATGTTTAGGCTGTGCTTGGCCAACCGGCGTGGGATTCCTGGCATGTCTGAAGGGTGCCAGGCAAAATTGTCCCAATTTTCGCGTAGGAATTCTCGTAGTGCGGCGTCTACATCGGGGTTTAATTGTATCCCAATGGAAGCCGTTTTTGTAGGGTCCGTTGGGTGGACTTGGAATTCAACTATTTCGTTTGCTGGTTTAAAGGAGGTGGACTTGGATCTTTTTATCGAGTATCACATTGTCCCTATTCACCATGGAGTGTAGCGCAGTCAGTTCCTCGGCCACTAGGGCTTCAGATAGTGCCTCAAGGGCTAGTGTGGGTGTCTTATTTTCGGCGCGGAGTGCTATGTCCAGGTCACTAGCAAGAGTGATGATTCCGTTGGGCCCGGGCATTTTGAGCTTCATGTACCCGTAATGGGGTATAGCTTGAAAAATTGTGAATGCCTCTCGCCCTAATAGGCGTTGTATCCGCTGCTGAGCAGGGCCACTTGGGCGTGACCTCTTGGACGTGTAATTATCCGGCGTGCGAACACCACATCGGTGTGATTTTACTGTGCAGCTCGCTTCCCGGTCGGGAATTATTCCTCTAAAGGTTGTGCTGCTTCGCTCAATGTGGCTCCAGTCTATTTCCATTTTTCGAAGGGTTTCCTCATAAATGAGGTTCAATCCGCTGCCACCGTCCATGAGTACCTTGGTAAGGCGAAAGCCGTCCACTATTGGACTGAGGACCAATGCTGCTGGTGCTCGGGCTGTTCGGAATTTAGGTTCATCACTGGCATTAAAGGTAATAGCCGTGTCACTCCATGGATTTATTGTTGCTACTTGGTAGACTTCGGCGACGCTGCGGAGTGTTTGTTTTCGCACATTGTTTGATGCGAAAGTCTCGAAGACTGTTAATATCGTACCGGTATCCTTGGGGTGGTGCTCTGTGGATGCTGGGGTTAGAAGCTCCTCGCCGCTTTTGGCCACCTGCCGGAGTATCCAACATGCTCTAAGGCTATGAGTTGGTGTAGCACCCTCTATGCTATGAATTTTACAGGGTCCGTTGAGCCACCCCTCCAGTACGGTTCCATGCCCCGTGGGGGTTTTTTGTTTTTTGGTGTTTAACCCGGGTGATTGGCGATAATGCACCCTTTTATTTCGGACTGGGTTTGTATTCGGGGCCGGATTGTCCCAAAATCTTACTTCGGTTTTCCAGGCGGTTTCCATCGCACAGTATTTTTGTACTATGGACGCCTAGTCCGCAAAGCGTGTAATTTCACGGAGACTTATGGCGTTGAGGATTCCCATGTCCGTGCAATTATTGCAGAAGAATGAAATTGCGTCTTCCTTGCGGCAGTGCTTAATCCTGTTCATAACCAGGAGGAATCTGGCCGAGTAATGATGTACAGTTTCTTCAGGCTCTTGCCTAATATTGGATAGATCGCCTATGTTCGGGTGGGTGGGTGGAATTAGATCCGAAACCCCACCCAATCTGAGGCTCAAGGGCCAAGGAGTTTCCGAACTCGGAAGCTTGGATTCTTGGATGTTGTCCACTAAATCTAGCCCGTTGTCTGACTCTAAGTTCAGATCTTGAGTGACGTCCTCCCCTCCACGGGTATCCGGCTTGGAGGGATTGAGAATCCGTACATAGTTAGTCCTTAAGATAGATGAGGGGTCGCCCCGTTGTTCCTCCACCACATCAATGTGATGGGTGACCTGGGGAGAGTTAATCTCTCTCAGATCGGGTTTAGGCCTGATCTGATCATAGTCTGTAGCGACTCCCAGGGCGGCGATGCGATCCAAGAGCTCGTTTAAAGAAGAGAGCTCCATCGGATCTAACTTCTCGGCGAGTTCCGAGTTGACGTGAAGATTGCTTTTGATGACCCGAGAAGTCATCATCGGCGCGGCGGCCGAACAGCGGTCATAAGAAAACCACCTAGCCGGAGAGTTTGGCCGATAGCAAGAGCTCCTTTAGCAATAGAGCCGTCTTTAAAGACGGGATGAGGCATCCTTCCTGATGGCGACACCACAGCGGAACTCTCAATGAAAGCACCAATGTCGGTGTCAAAACCGGCGAATCTCGGGTAGGGGGTCCCGAACTGTGCGTCTAGGCGGATGGTAACAGGAGACAAGGGACACGATGTTTTTACCCAGGTTCGGGCCCTCTCGATGGAGGTAAAACCCTACTCCTGCTTGATTAATATTGATGATATGGGTAGTGTCGTGGATTTAGCACGGCAGATGTCCTTAGTGTGAGGACTTAGTCGCGAGGCCAACGCATCTATGTGGTAGCTTGAGAGGGGTTGGCGGAATCGAGAGACTCAACACAAGACAGGGATTTAGACAGCTTCGGGCCCCGGGAAACATCATCCGGTAAAAACCCTACATGCTGTTTGAGGCTAGGTCTCATTATCATCACGAGGGAGTCGCCGTAAACCGGCTCTCCTCTTTGTGTCTAGCCCTAAGATTGTTTCTTCTTGCTTGTAGCTTGTAACTTGTCCCTCTTTGGGGAGCCCTGCCCCTCCTTATATATGTTGAAGGGGCGGGTTACATGTGGAGTTCTATCAGGATTAGGACTAGTCTATCTCTAATACAAACCGAATACAAGTCCATGTCTTAACTCCTTGTAAGACAAATATTCCTTATGCCTTTCCTCTTAAACCGGCCCACCGTAGTTGAACCGGCCTTCATGAACCGCCCGTTGGGCCACCAAGTCTTGTCGCTCCTCGCACCCGCCTGCCGGATTACCAATGAGCCGTAATCCGCCGGGTCGCCAGTGAACCGCCAAGTGTCAGCGGGTTCTTCAGGTAAACCGCCAAGTCCGGCCGGTTTATACTTCCGGCCGGTTTACGCCGCGGGGTATATCCCCGACATTAGCCCCCAGTTTAATTTGGATTTATCCATGTTAAACTGATCCTGTGAAATAAACACAAGAACAAACTTGACAGATTATGCTCCGGGTTAAGAATTCTTGTAAACCGGCATCTGATCATCCTTAAATCCTTGTCATTTCCTCCTTCTAGAAAATCCGGTTTAATAGGCCAGCTTCATAATCAACTTGCTGACATTGGTTTCTCATAGAAAATATATTGTGAAGAATAACTCCTTTGATTCAGCTCCCAATGCTTAAAAACAATATTGGTCCTTGAAATACTCATCCGATCTTCAGCCGGTTTAAGGACGTAGAACTTGCTGGTTTATCATTGCCAAGATCACCGGTTTATAAATATTGAGGGCACCGGGTCATACTTGTAGTTAACATCCAGCTTGAAAATATACCTCTTATATACCTATCACTTGTAGCACCCAAGTCTTTAAGAAGGTAGCATAGCAACAGCTTAAGACTGGTTTCAATATGAATATCACAATCTTGAAGAAATCCAGGTTGTTCATCTCAATCACTAGTCAGAATTGAGTATTCCACATATGTAGCCCCCAAGTGCCGGGTTGTCATGCTTGCAGCCACCTGGAACTTGTAGTTGCCTGATGCTCATAAAAACTTCAACCAGTGTAGCCCCCAAGGGCCGGGTCATTATGCAATAATGAGCAGGGACTTTGTAAATATAATCATGTAGATTTGAGCAATGATGTATAGCCCCCAAGGGCCGGCTCAGCAAGATAATATTGAGCTGGGACTTGATATATACTTCAATGAAAATAACATCATATGATATAACCCCCATCATGGGGCTTGAATCCACGTCCACAAGGTTAAGAGCCTTGTGCTTTACCAACTGAGCAGTGGACCCTTCAGTATAATGGATAAAAAGGTTTGTACCTTGAATTGTTGACAGGAGCAATTGGTAGCCCCCAAGGGCCGGCTCATTATAATATGATGAGTCGGGTCTTTAATAATATGAGCAAAAAATTACTTTGCATTAGCCCCCAAGTGTCATGGTGCATGCTTGCAGCGACATGATACTTGCATATTTGATATAATCTCAACTTAAATAATGTAGCCCCCAAGTGCCGGGTCGTAAGCCTGCAGCAACTCGGGACTATTCCCTCCATTGTAGAATAAATCATACCCATTGATGAAATAATAGCCATTGCGCTGAAGCGACTTTGAAAACCTCAATCATAATATTGGTTATTGATAACCATAATAAAAATCTAGCCATGTTGGCTATTTGAAGATTTGAATAATATAGTCCAATGATTTATGAGCGCATGATTCCAATGGCGCAATCCAAATATGTGCTGGCGACTTATAGTCCAAAACCAGGCGGGTTAACAAACACGGATAATTTCTCATCATATCTTGGCGACTTATCGTCTTAAAGCCAGGCGGTTTAATAAACACGGATAATTTATCATCATGCTTTATTCAACCTGTCTCTGCATACAACAAGTTTAAAGTGTCTGGCGGTTTACCACGGACGGGTCATAATGCCCAACATATAACCCAGGTTTATAACCAAGGCTGCACTTTAAGAATAATCAATGAAATATATCATACCTGTGACATTGAATCACATCATTGGTTTACCAATTATTTGTAGTAAGGGTGATGACCCCAATCTTGAGTAATGATAACTCCTTTCATACTGTGTCGGTTTACGATGAAACCGTACTGGGTTGTAATAACCACCGTTTTAACCATATATAATACTGGCGACTCGTAGTCAAACCAGACCGGGCTGATAGCCTCCGGATTATGATTCGATCATGTACTGACAACTTGTAATTGAAAGTCAAACCGGGTTAATGAACACCGGTTTACTCCATAATAAGATGGTAACATAGAATCAAACCGGGCAGATAGTCTCCGGATTAGGATTTGACCGTGTTCCGCCAATTTGTAATTGACAGTTTGAACCAGATTAATAATGTCAGTTTAAAAAACGCAACAAAAAGTAAATAACAGCTATGAAAAGAATATGGAAGCAAAGGCAATGATAAGACCGTTTGCAAAAAAGAGGCTTTCTTGAGCGATCAGATTTTATTACCATGGTCGGACCGACCAAGCTCCCAATAAGGTGTAGCTATGGTTCAAGTCAGCCAGGTCCCCAAGCTGAAACCGTGGCATTATGCCGATCAAGTGGCGTGGCAATGGTTGGGTTCGACCAAGCCCCAAGTAACTCTATGGCCTTAGGCCGATCAAGAGGCGTGACTGGTTCAGACTTGACCATGTCCCCAAGTGATCTGGTGGCCTTCGCCTATCAAAAGGTGTTGCATTGGTTCGGACATGACCAAGCCCCCAAGTGATGTTGTGGCACTAGGCCGATCAAGAGGCGTGGCTATGGTTCGGATACGACCAAGCCCCCAAGTGACCAATAATATGATAAGCCAATAAGGCATGATACCCATGTTTGAACCACGCATCATGGTAGCAGGCCCTCTTTGGCACCCTTTAACTTTTTGCAAGAGATAAATCCTTCTTGAACCAGAATTTTGAACCGGATTTGAGAGCTTCAAAGCTTTGTGGGAGATATCTTCCCCTTGAGCCGGATTTTAAACCGGAATCCCTCTTTTTAAGCCAGAAATTTTCTAATGGCCTTTAAATTTGCACCAATATGGCGGTTCAGGGTCCTGCATTAGACAACTTTGCAGGCCAAAGTAATTGCTCTTTTTAAAGAAGGCAATATGCAATATAAAATATATTGGATAGATTTCACCTGATATATCATGCCAGGGGTTATTCACCCTGGAGTTGATGATCACCTATGGTAAAGCTGAAATTAATGACGACCGAGTCGGCCGCGGCATTGTAAACCGGTGCGGACGAGCGGATCAATCGCATGGCCTTGATAAGCCGCAGCAGACGGCGAAGTCAACCGCGGTAGCGGTCCCGGCAATCTGATGTGAATCGAGCTATGCGGGTGGTGGTTTGTGCACACCCGTTCAACAGCAAGCTGGTGCAGACGCTGGTGCATGATGATGCTAACGCACACTCCATATGCACAGCATGGCACCACCTTTATAATAAATTATTGTTCTGCACACAAAAGTATACAGACCAAAGTAATTGCTCTTTGACAAAAACAATGTGTGCTAATAAACTTAAATGGATATCACCTGATTTGTTCTGATGATTGATGACCCGTATATAGCATCCATGGACAAAGTGGTAACGTTGTGGCTTATCCAGCGCAAACATGATAACAAATCCCTTGGTTTCTACCAAACGCTCAAGGTGCCGAAGAATTCTTCTTGTCAGGGAAGCATGTACTGTGAGAAATCCACTACTTGTTTCCATCAGCTCCACTTAGATGATGCTATGAAATGCAAAATCTGCCTTAATATATGTAGAATTGATAGCTCGTTGTGTTGCCTCCACTGCAGTATCCACTCCAAATGTCTTGTCCATCAGTAGATGTCATTATCAATTATTTTTAGGAGACCAATAATCGACACTTTTCCTCTTCTGATACTACTTCGGCATGTATTGCATGTGCAGTAGCAGTAGTAACCACTTATCTTTGTCTTGGGGAATCAAACCAAACGACTAGCAAAAAATTTCAGTCTATCTTAAACTGAAGTTTTGATCTTTTAGAAAGCTTGAAAATGATGACACCAATATGTCCGTATAACAGCCCTTGATTTCTGATTATTGACAACGTGATTAAGAGTCTGTAGATTGGAAAAATCCCTCATTGAGCTTTTTTCCCTCACACTTACGACCATGCATACAGCAACTGCGGTGGCAGAGCGGAAAAGGAGTCGGGCGGCTTAGCGGCCCGAGGAGCACAGGCAAACGGCGGACTGTCGGTGCTTGAGGCAGTCAACTTGCGAAACGGCTTAGAACCGGCTCGAGGCGCGAGACAACGGCGGCGGCCAAACGGCGCAGGGTGGAACTATAGCCGCGGGCTGAACGAAGTGCGGAGACCAGGCAACTCGAGCAAGGATCGCAGCTCGGACATGCGGGTTTGTCGCTGTCCCTAGTAGAGGCCATGTGTGAGGGCAACGACAGCTTGCAGCAATAGCAAGGTGGCAGGGCCGCACTTGAGACGGAGGCGCAAGGCCATAGCTGAGGCGGCCGCGAGGCCGGACGGTTCGACGCCGGCCACGGCGGCTCGACGCGGCGGGGAAGGCCGCGATAGCGGCGACGCTGTGGGTCCCCGGCAACCGGAGTGAGGGCGGCGGCGATGGCGAGTAAGGGCAGCGTGCCCAAGCGGGCGGCGAGGCGAGGCCGCGCAGACGAGATGGGCGGAGGTCCAGTCCGTGACTTCCCATCGTTGACTCCTCCTGGAACACGAATCTGGACCACCCTTTTTTTTCTTTTGAGGTTTGGCCACGTGACCAGCTGCTTTGGCCGGTAGGTGATTTTTTACCTCCCTCTTTTTTTTCTATCGGGACTTGCTTCCCTTGTAGGACTCGGACTTCCTTTTATTGCATGTACTCATCAATGCAGAGTTTGCCCAGGAGCCGATCGAGTTGGACAACGATATGGACAACCAAAAAACAATGGAGACAACCGACCCTGACAACGATGATTCTGTCGATCTCGACTCCGGGTGATTCAAATCTCTGAACGCTCGCCGGAAAAATACCATACCTCCAGTAGATACGAACATACAAGCCATCCGGTGCGGCGATGGAGCCACTGTTATTTGGACTGAATTCCAGTGAAGTCCCGAGGTTGTCCATAACGGGTTATCGTGCATGATTTTCCCGTGCTAGTTCTTCTTCATCGGACCAATCGCGAGCTTCTCGATCCCTGGGAAAAACCCTCTAAGAACTCAACACCACCGTGCACGAGCCCCACGGTGGGCCCCAACTGTCGTGGATTTAGCACGGCAGATGTCCTTAGTGTGAGGACTTAGTCGCGAGGCCAACGCATCTATGTGGTAGCTTGAGAGGGGTTGAGTGGAGTCGAGAGACGCAACACAAGACAGGGATTTAGACAGCTTCGGGCCCCGGGAAACATCATCCGGTAAAAACCCTACATGCTATTTGACGCTAGGTCTCATTATCATCACGAGGGAGTCGCCGTAAACCGGCTCTCCTCTTTGTGTCTAGCCCTAAGATTGTTTCTTCTTGCTTGTAGCTTGTAACTTGTCCCTCTTTGGGGAGCCCTGCCCCTCCTTATATATGTTGAAGGGGCGGGTTACATGTGGAGTCCTATTAGGATTAGGACTAGTCTATCTCTAATACAAACCGAATACAAGTCCATGTCTTAACTCCTTGTAAGACAAATATTCCTTATGCCTTTCCTCTTAAACCGGCCCACCGTAGTTGAACCGGCCTTCATGAACCGTCCGTTGGGCCACCAAGTCTTGTCGCTCCTCGCACCCGCCTGCCGGATTACCAATGAGCCGTAATCCGCCGGGTCGCCAGTGAACCGCCAAGTGTCAGCGGGTTCTTCAGGTAAACCGCCAAGTCCGGCCAGTTTATACTTCCGGCTGGTTTACGCCGCGGGGTATATCCCCGACAGGTAGTACAAGAGTAGATCAACCACAAGATCAGAGAGGCTAAACCCTAGAAGCTAGCCTATGGTATGATTGTTGTTCGTCCTACGGACTAAAACCCTCCGGTTTATATAGACACCGGAGAGGGTTAGGGTTACACAGAGTCGGTTATAATGGAAGGAGATCTACATATCCGTATCGCCAAGCTTGCCTTCCACGCCAAGGAAAGTCCCATCCGGACACGGGACGAAGTCTTCAATCTTGTATCTTCATAGTCCAGGAGTCCGGCCGAAGGTTATTGAGGGAGTCCTGGACTAGTGGGTGTCCGGATAGCCTAATTATCATCCGTGGCCAGACTCCTGGACTATGTAGATACAAGATTGAAGACTTCGTCCCGTGTACGGATGGGACTTTCCTTGGCGTGGAAGGCAAGCTTGGCAATACGGATATGTAGATCTCCTACCGATGTTACCGACTCTCTGTAACCCTAACCCTATCCGGTGTCTATATAAACCGGAGGGTTTTAGTCCGTAGGACGAACAACAATCATACCATAGGCTAGCTTCTAGGGTTTAGCCTCTCTGATCTCGTGGTAGATCTACTCTTGTACTACCCATATCATCAATATTAATCAAGTAGGAGTAGGGTTTTACCTCCATCGAGAGGGCCCGAACCTGGGTAAAAACATCGTGTCCCTTGTCTCCTGTTACCATCCGCCTAGACGCACAGTTCGGGACCCCCTACCCGAGATCCGCCTGTTTTGACACCGACAATTGTGCTTTCATTGAGAGTTCCTCTATGTCGTCGCCTTTAGGCCCGATGGCTCCTTCGATCATCAACAACGACGTGGTCCAGGGTGAGACTTTTCTCCCCGGACAGATCTTCGTATTCGGCGGCTTTGCACTGCGGGCCAATTCGCTTGGCCATCTGGAGCAGATCGAAAGCTACGCCCCTGGCCATCAGGTCAGATTTGGAAGTTTGAACTACACGGCTGACATCCGCGGAGACTTGATCTTCGACGGGTTCGAGCCACAGCCATGCGCCCCGCACTGTCTCGATGGGTATGATCTAGCTCTGCCGCCGAACAGTGTCCCTGAGGCCGCACCAGCGTCTGCTCCGACCCTTAGTTCGGAGCCGATTTCGCCGATCGAGGACGAGTGGTTGGACACCGCCTCGGGGGCTACGATATCTACGGCGATTGAGCCGAACACCATCCCTGTTCTTTACAGAGCCCGTGACTCCAAGGTGCCGGACTCCTCTCCGGACTCCGAACCTCCCGCGCCCCTGCCAGTCGAATCTGACTGGGCGCCGGTCATGGAGTTCACCGCCGCAGACATCTTTCAGCACTCGCCCTTTGGCGATATCCTGAACTCATTAAAATCTCTCTCTTTGTCAAGGGATCCCTGGCCGAACTACGGTCAGAAAGGTTGGGATTCGGACGACGAAGAAATTCAACGCCCACCCACCACCCACTTTGTAGCCACTGTCGATGATTTAATTGACATGCTCGACTTCGACTCCAAAGACATCAACGGTATGGGCGGCGGTGCGGAGGCGATCAAAACCAGTGCCCACGGGCCTGGAAGGCCACCTCGTCATATGACATATACATGGTGGACATCCCAAAAGATGGGAATGGCGCTGGAACAGCGGAGGATGACCCCTCCAAGAAACAACCCAAGCGCCGACGTCAGCGGCGCCGCTCTAAATCCCGCCACAGCAAAAACGACGAATCCGGCACGGGAGATAATAACACCCCGGACAGTGCCGAAGACCACCCCCTCCAGCAGGATTCAACACAGGAGGAGGGAGAAGCCAGCCCTCATGATAGAGCGGCAGACAGAGAGGTAGAGCACGATAACTATATGCCTCCCTCCGAAGATGAGGCAAGCCTCGACGACGATGAATTTGTCGTGCCGGAGGATCCCGCCGAACAGGAGCGTTTCAAACGCAGGCTTATGGCCACGGCAAGCAGCCTCAAGAAAAAGCAGCAGTAGCTTAGAGCTGACCAAGACTTGCTAGCTGACAGATGGACTGAAGTCCTTGCAGCCGAGGAGTACGAACTCGAACGCCCCTCCAAAAGCTACCCCAAACGTAGGCCATTGCCTCGATCAGAGGAGGAAGCACCCGCATCACCAGCGCACGACATGGCAGACCGGCCACCCCGTGGCCGCGACAGAGAGGCCTCTCGACCCTCCGCTCAAGCCACGCCCCGACGCCGCTCGAAAAGTACCAAGGCACGGGGGAACGCGCCGGACTTGCGAGATTTACTGGAGGATAAGGAAAAGCAAACAAGATCGATCTACAGATCGCGTGGGCATCCAACGACTCGGGATGATTACCGTCACGCCGGATACAACAACCCCGGCCGGGCCGAACACAGCAGACAAAGCTCATATGAGCTACGTCGTGATATTGCCCAATACAGAGGCGCCGCACACCCACTATGCTTCATAGATGAAGTAATGGATCATCAAATCCCTGAGGGTTGCAAACCCGTAAACATTGAATCATACGATGGTACCACAGATCCTGCGGTCTGGATCGAGGACTATCTCCTCCATATCCACATGGCTCGCGGTGATAATCTACACGCCATCAAATACCTCCCACTCAAGCTTAAAGGACCAGCTCGGCATTGGCTCAACAGCTTGCCAGCAGAATCAATTGGTTGTTGGGAAGACCTAGAAGCCGCATTCCTCGATAACTTCCAGGGCACATATGTGCGACCACCAGACGCCGATGACCTTAGCCATATAATTCAGCAGCCAGATGAATCGGCCAGACAATTCTGTACACGGTTCTTAACCAAGAAAAATCAAATCGTCGACTGTCCGGATGCAGAGGCCCTTGCAGCCTTCAAACACAACATCCGCGACGAGTGGCTTGCTCGACACCTCGGACAGGAAAAGCCGAAATCCATGGCAGCCCTCACATCACTCATGACCCTCTTCTGCGCAGGAGAGGACAGCTGGCTAGCTCGAAGCAATAACTTGGAAAAACACCCTGGTAGTTCGGATACCAAGGACAGCAATGGTAGGTCGCGTCGCAACAAGAATAAACACCGCATTAACGGTGACAATTCTGAAGATACGACAGTAAATGCCGGATTCAGAGGCTCTAAACCCGGTCAGCGGAAGAAGCCATTCAAAAGAAATACCCAGGGCCCGTCCAACATGGACCGAATACTCGATCGCTTATGCCAGATACATGGCACCCTCGAAAAACCAGCCAACCACACCAACAGAGATTGTTGGGTGTTCAAGCAGGCAGGCAAGTTAAATGCCGAACTCAATGACAAGGGGCTGCATAGCGATGACGAGGAGGAGCCCCGGCCGCCGAACAATAGAGGACAAAAGGGCTTTCCCCCACAAGTGCGGACGGTGAACGTGATATACGCAACCCACATACCCAAAAGGGAGCGGAAGCGTGCACTAAGGGACGTATATGCGATGGAACCAGTCGCCCCAAAGTTCAACCCGTCATCCTCCTGCCCGATCACTTTTGAACGAAGAGACCACCCCACTAGCATCCGACACGGCGGATTCGCCGCATTGGTTCTTGACCCAATCATTGACGGATTCCACCTCACTAGAGTCCTGATGGACGGCGGCAGCAGCCTGAACCTGCTTTACCAGGATACAGTGCGCAAAATGGGCATAGACCCCTCAAGGCTTAAACCAACAAAGACGACCTTCAAAGGCTTCATTCCAGGTGTAGAGGCCAATTGTACAGGCTCCGTTACACTTGAAGTGGTCTTCGGATCCCCGGATAACTTCCGAAGCGAAGAGTTAATCTTCGACATAGTCCCGTTCCGTAGCGGCTATCATGCATAGCTTGGACGAACCGCATTTGCAAAGTTCAATGCGGTGCCGCACTACGCATATCTCAAGCTCAAGATGCCAGGCCCTCAAGGAGTAATCACGGTCAATGGAAAGACCGAACGCTCTCTCCGAACGGAGGAGCATACGGCGGCCCTAGCGGCGGAAGTGCAAAGCAGCCTCTCAAGGCAATTCTCGAGTCCGGCCATTCAACGTCCGGACACCGTCAAGCGCGCCCGGAGTAACCTACGGCAAGACCGCCTGGCACGATCCAAGCAAGCGTAGCAATGCGGCCCCAACCCCAGCTCTCGCGGAATCGCGAAGCCAGTACTACGCGTACATAACTACGCTCTGGAGATACCATGGGCATAAGGGGAGAGGCACGACCACGGCACGCCCGGAGTGCGGCTCAATCGCACCAGGGGCTCCCGATTGTGTCATTCTTTTTATCTTCTTTTTCTTTTTTTTTTACTTTCAGGACTCCGTTTTCCAGAAGCCCTGTCCGACACTAGAATTGCCGAACTCACGATGCAACAGCCAGGGAAGCAGAAAGCTACGTCGAGTGTCCAGGTGGTCTCTACTACGTGCATTATATCTGTTTTACATATGACCCCGCAGCTTACCCCTGGAGGGGGACACGTTAAATAGTGCCATCCCTTGCTTACCGCACTATTTGTATCGTTCTGCTTTCATTGCAGTACCTTTTTGAATAAACAATACATAGCTTCTGCTTATTATTGCATTCCCTTTTTTCCATATATGTTCATCTATGACACGTTGCACCCGTACACTTTGGTACGGCCAATACACCAGGGGCTTGAGTACCCCACAGAATGGTGTGATAAGTCCGAACACTTTCACAAGTGCGGCACCCCGAACTTATAGCATTATATGCATCGGCTCCGAACCATGTCTTGGTCAATAGTTGGGTTTGCCCGGCTCCCATGTTTTGGTACCTTATGTTCCGTTATATCGGCTAAGGTAGTATTGGGAGAACCACTGCGATTGTGCCCCGGTTGAGCTGGGTTGAGCACCTCAATGGAGAAAGCTAAAACTGACCGTCATGATAAGGCGAGAGCTGGTCGCTGTTCGAGAGGTTTTTTCGGGTCCCTAAAGACTTATGCCGCTTAGAGCGAGGAGCCGGCTCTGTCCGGCCAAGGCGTGGATAGCGCCCCGAACTCGGTCTTCCGAATACTAGGGGCTTTGTCGAAATTTAAAATTATAGAATTCTATGGCTAAGTGAGAGTGTTCAAGCACTATAAGTCCGGTTGCCTGGTTCGTTGCGTTGAGCGCCTCCCTCGTAGGACCCAAGAATGGGAACAAGAGCGCTCAAGTTTATCCCGAACACCCCAGCACTCGTGGCATGGGGGCCGAAGCCAACGACTTGCCATCTCTCAGATTTGATAAACAGCCGCACAGAAGGTAATATTTTAAATTCACAAGCGTTGCTTAGCGCATATGAACAGGTTTTCAGCGTACAGGATAACAAATGCGAGTCTATTCAAAAATTACATCTTTGGAACATTCACCCGCTATCAGGCGGGCACCCTCCAGGATGCCCTCATAATACATTTCGGGCTTGCGATGCTCCTTGCCCACTGGTGGTCCGTCCTTCACAAGCTTCTCGCCATCCAGCTTGCCCCAGTGCACCTTAGCACGGGCAAGGGCCCTACGGGCACCTTCGATGCAGACAGAGCACTTGATTATTTCGATCCACGGACAGGCGTCCACCAGCCGCCGCACTAGCCCGAAGTAGCTCCCAGGCATGGCCTCATTTGGCCACAGCCGAGCTATAAGGCCCTTCATGGCCTGTTCGGCGACCTTGTGGAGCTCGACCAATTGCTTCAGTTGGTCGCTCAAGGGCACCGGATGTTCGGCCTCAGCATACTGAGACCAAAACACCTTCTCCGTCGAGCTCCCCTTTTCGGCCCGGTAGAAAGCGGCGGCATCGGATACACTGCGGGGCAGATCTGCGAAGGCTCCTGGAGAGCTCCGGATTCGGGTAAGTAACAGATAATTGACTTTTACATTCTTTCTTTGCATAAAGAATGCCTTACCCGCCGCTATTTTCTTCATCGCCTCGATTTCCTGGAGGGCTTTTCGGGCTTCGGCCTTAGCGGCTTTGGCCCTCTCAAGAGCCTAGGCAAGCTCAGACTCTCGGGTCTTCGAGTCCCGCTCCAAACCCTCGTGTTTTTTCACGAGAGCCTGGAGCTCTTGCCGTACCTCCGCCAGCTGCGCCTCCCCCTTCTCTCGCTCGGTGCGCTCCGCGGCCGCTTTGTTTTCGGCCGCGGTCACCGCTTCCTTTAGGGTCGCCACCTCGTTCGTGGCCCCTACAATACCCATGTTATTCCTGTCTTTTTTGCAACCAACTCCTTTCTATAAGGTATTACTTTAATAAGGTATTTTTTACCTTCTTTGTCCTCGAGCTGCTTCTTGTCTTGGCCGAGCTCGTTCTCGGACCGCTCGAGGTTCTCGTTTAATACATTGACCTCCGCAGTCAGTGCGACAGAGGTCAGCAGGGCAGCCTGCATTCCCATATTGACATAATTATGTTAGACTCCTGCGTATATCTTGTTAGATCCTTAGTCCGGCTTTTCTTTCCGAACACCGAACTAAGCATCAGGGGCTACTGTCTATGCGATAATCTTCTTGCATATATTGAAAACTTACCTCAAAGACTGTTAGGAGGCTGTTGCAGGCTTCAGTCAGCCCGCTCTTGGCGGACTGAACTTTCTGGATCACCGCACTCATAACAGTGCGGTGCTCCTCCTCGATGGAGGCGCTGTTAAGCGCCTCCAGTAAGCTGTCCGGTGCCTCCAGTTGGAGGAAGGACACCGGCGTCTTACCCTTCTTACGAAGGGGCCGCTTGCCGGACTTCGAAACCACTGAAGGTTCCGTTATGGAGTCCGGACAAGGGTCGGGCCTAGAGCCCCTGGGGGCCCTGCTCCCCTGACGCCTGCAGTCCGGGAGGCTGCCCTGTGGCGCCTCCTACGCCACCTCCTCTTGACCAGGCCCCCCTTGGGGCCCCACCTCGGCGTCGTCGGCGGCGCGAGGCGAGGAGGCGGCCGGAAGAGAAGTGCTCTCCACTTCGGACGAATTCAGGGACCCGCTTGACGAAGCGGCAAGCTCGCCCTTGGGCGGGCTGCATGATTGTTCGGCATTAGAGAACACTGTGCAGTAATTAAGAAAAAAAACCATGGGTATGCGGACACTTACGATCTCGCCAGGGGCTTGGCCCTCGAGGGCCACTCCTCCTCGCCGCCGTTGGCGTTGGTGGAGACGTCTGGAGGAAGGGTTCTTCCCTTCTTGGACCCTCCGGCCTCCCCAGTCGGGGCGGCCTTCCTTTTCTTCTCTTCCCCCGCTGGGGGAGAGGCTTCCTTTTCCTCCTCCTCAGGAGAGGATTCGGCTTCAGAATCTGACACCACTTGGTGCCGGGAGCTCCTTCGAGTTCCCGTGGCCTCCTTCTTGGCCTTCTTCTCCGACACCACGTGAGGTGCCGGAACCAGCAGCCCCGTCAAGCGGGCGTCCGCTGGGTCTTCTGGCAAAGGAGCCGGACAGTTAATCTGTCCGGACGTCTTCAGCCAGTCCTGTCAAAGGTTAGGGAGTTTTAGATCCCGCATAGAGTCAAACTATGAACAAAGAGTCCCATAAAGGGCAAAATAATTTACCTCGCTGGCTTGACGCTGTGAGCGGAATCCGCGATCTTCGGTAGTGGATGCGGGAGCTTCGGCGCCCTTGGTCAGCACCTTCCAGGCATCTTCGTACGTAGTGTCGAAGAGCCGGCTCAATGACCGGTGCTATGCCGGATCGAACTCCCACAAATTGAAGGCCCGTTGCTGGCATGGGAGAATCCGGCGGATGAGCATAACCTGGACTACGTTGACAAGCTTTAGGTTCTTGTCCACCAGGTTCCGGACATAGGTTTGGAGTCCGGCCAGCTCTTCCGAATCACCCCATGTCAGGCCCGTCTCTTTCCATGATGTGAGCCGCGTGGGGGAGCCAGATCTGGTCGGGGCGCCGCCCATTTTGGAGTCACGCGGCTCGGTGATGTAGAACCACCCCGATTGCCACCCCTTTATGGTCTCCACGAAGGAGCCCTCAAGCCATGTGACGTTGGGCATCCAGCCCGCCATGGCACCTCCGCACTCCGCTTGTCGGCCGCCCACTATCTTCGGCTTGACGCTAAAGGTCTTCAACCATAAGCTGAAGTGGGGCTGGATGCAGAGGAAGGCCTCACACACGACGATAATCGTCGAGATATTGAGGATGAAATTTGGGGCCAGATCGTGGAAATCCAGGCCGTAGTAGAACATGAGCCCCCGGACAAATGGGTGAAGTGGAAAACCTAGTCCGCGGAGGAAGTGGGTGAGGAACACTACCCTCTCATGGGGCCTGGGGGTGGGGATGAGCTGCCCCTTGGTGGGGTGCCGACACGCGATGTCGCCGGACAAGTATCCGGCCTCCCGCAATCTTGTGATGTGTCCCTCCGTGACGTAGGAGACCATCCACTTGCCTCCCGCTCCGGACATGGCTGGAGAAGGTTGAGGAGAGATGTGCGGACTCGGGCGTTGGAGCTTGAGTGTGCGGAAATGGATGAGCGAAGGAGGAAGAAGGCGTGGGTGAAAAGGTGGATCCTTATCCCCTTATATGGGCAGACGCAACTAAGCGCCCCCACCGGCCTGGTAAAACTCTCTTATCTTCCAAGCGCCGTAATCAATGGCGCGGTTGGGTTACCCACGTCCGTATTGATGAGAATCCAAGAATAAGGGGACACGATCTCTGCTTTGACAAGACGTGCCGAGGAAACCGCCTCGCTAAACGCGCTGAGGCGGTACAGTAAAAACGATTCGAATAAAGACTTGGCAGTGGCGTGATGGCACGCCGCGGAATACGTCAGCAGATTGATTTTGTGTAGATATTATTCTCTCTACGGTGTTGTGTGGAAATTATTTTGCAGAGCCGGACACTGTCCTTGTGTTCAAAATCTTCTATGAAGTATTCGGAGGAGGAACCCGCCTTGCAATGCCGAAGACAATATGCGCGCCGGACTCGTCGTCATTGAAGCCTGGTTCAGGGGCTACTGAGGGAGTCCTAGACTAGGGGGTGTCCGGATAGCCGAACTATCATCGGTGGCCGGACTCCTGGACTATGTAGATACAAGATTGAAGACTTTGTCCCGTGTCCGGATGGGACTTTCCTTGGCGTGGAAGGCAAGCTTGGCAATACGGATATGTAGATCTCCTACCGATGTAACTGACTCTGTGTAACCCTAACCCTATCCGGTGTCTATATAAACCGGAGGGTTTTAGTCCGTAGGACGAACAACAATCATACCATAGGCTAGCTTCTAGGGTTTAGCCTCTCTGATCTCGTGGTAGATCTACTCTTGTACTACCCATATCATCAATATTAATCAATCAGGAGTAGGGTTTACCTCCATCGAGAGGGCCCGAACCTGGGTAAAAACATCGTGTCCCTTGTCTCCTGTTACCATCCGCCTAGACGCACAGTTCGGGACCCCCTACCCGAGATCCGCCGGTTTTGACACCGACAGTTATAGTTCGGCTATCCGGACACCCCCTAATCCGGGACTCCCTCAGGCACTAACAGTTATAATCTCAGTCATTGAAGCAATTGCAATTTGTCATAACATCGGAAAGATTCTATGTCAGAGCCTAAAAGCAAGTCCACATACTCAACTATCATTTAGTCCTTCATAATTGTTAGAGATCACGCGATACTTGTGGTTACGGAGTTTTAGTCGGACATAGAGAAAGATAGGTGCTTATCGTTTTGCCCCACAACCTTTTACCTCAAGGGTAATGTCAACAATAACAATTCATGCTCCCCCACATCCAATTAGATATGTATATCATACTCTTTCCAACATGCTGAGCTTGCCAAAGGATAAAATGAAAAGGAAGGGTGAAGATCACCGTGACTCTTGCAATAGGTAGAGGATAATAATAAAAGATAGGCCCTTCGCAGAGGGAAGCAGAGGTTTCCATGCGCTTTTATGGTTGGATGCACAAAATCTTAATGCAAAAGAACGTCACTTTATAGTGCCCCTTGTATGTGAACCTTTATTATGCAGTCCGTCGCTTTTATTGTGTCCACAACAAGTTCGTACAAAGCTTATTTCTCTGCACTAATAAGTCATGCATAGTTAGAGAGCAATTTTTGTTGCTTGCACCGATGACAACTTACTTGAAGGATCTTACTCAATCCATAGGTAGATATGGTGGACTCTCATGGCTAAAATGGTTTAAGGGTATTTGGAAGCACAAGTAGTATCTCTACTTGGTGCTGAGAATTTGGCTAGCATGAGGGGGAAAGGCAAGCTCAACATGTTAGAGGATCCATGACAACATACTTTATCTCAGATACAAGAAAACATAACTCATTACGTTGTCTTCCTTGTCCAACATCAACTCTTTAGCATGTCATATTTTAATGAGTGCTCCCAATCATAAAAGATGTCAATGATAATATATCTATATGTGAAAACTCTCTCTCCTTATTACTTCCTATTAATTGCAACGATGACCGAAGCTATATTTGCCAACTCCCAACAATTTTTAATCATCATACTCTTTCTATGTGGAGTCATCACTTTCACTAAGATCAATATGAATTCTTTGATTCTTTTTATTCTTTTTCCTCTAATCACCCAAGATCATGGCAAAATACTCAAGCCCTAGACTCAACACTAATCTTTATTATATAGCTCACGGACTCGATTACAAAGAAAGATCATAAAGCAAAACTCAAAACTAGATCATGCCACGACTTTATTCTACTAAATCAAGAACTACTAATAGGATCGAACTAAGAAAAACTGTAAAGATAGGAGTTGTGATGGTGATACGATACCAGGGCACCTCCCCCAAGCTTGGCAGTTGCCAAGGGGAGTGCCCATACCCATGTGATTATGTCCTGGGAGGTGATGGAGGTGGTGATGATGACGGTGGATAATCGCACGTCGAGCGTAAAAGTTCCTCCAACTTGCGGATAATGCCCTTGAGCCCGGCAATATGGTCCTTCAACAAAATATTCTCCTGTGTAAGATACTTGTTCTGTATGCGGGCTAACTCAATCATCTTGAATGCTTCAATCCCTGTTGGAGTGAAAAGGTTAGGTAAAGGTTGAGGGATGTCTTCTTCTTTCACCACCGGGGCCTGAACCTCCATGGCCTTCTTGATCCTTTCATCCTTATGGATCTCTTCTGGTTCCTCTCTTTTCAACTCGATCTTCAATAGCCAAGCATCCTTGTCTTCGTTGTTGTAGGAGGGAGAAGTCATGGTGCTCTAAATCTGCAAAGAAAATAGCTTGAAACAAAAACAGAGGATATTTGCGTGATACGAGAGTCAAAACCTTCGGGAGTATATATAATGAATTTTTACCGACCAAAATATGTATTGTGCAAGATAATGGAGTCCGGAGGGCACACGAGGTGCTCACGAGGTAGGGGGGCGCGCCCAGGGGGTAGGGCGCGCCCTCCACCCTCGTGAAGGCCTCGTGTCCTCCCCGGACTGCTACTTATTTTTCTATTTTTCTAAATATTCCAAAAAGTAGAAATATTGCCTTAAAATTGTTTTGGAGTCGGTTTACTTACCGTACCACATACCTATTCCTTTTCGGAGTCTGGAACGTTCTGGAAAGTGTCCTTTATGTACTCCTCCGGGGTCACGGTTTCAATAATATTAGTTTCAACATTTATAGGATTACCTGAGATATAGTGTTTGATCCTTTGACCGTTTACCACCTTCGGATTTGTGCCTGCAAAGTTGTTAATTTTTATGGCACCGGAACGATAGACCTCCTCGATAACGTAGGGACCTTCCCATTTGGAGAGAAGTTTTCCTGCAAAAAATCTTAAACGAGAGTTATATAGCAATACATAATCACCGACATTAAACTCACACTTTTGTATCCTTTTGTCATGCCATCTTTTAACTTTTTCTTTAAACAACTTGGCATTTTCATAAGCTTGGGCTCTCCATTCATCATGTGAGCTAATATCAAATTAACCTCTTCTCACCAGCAAGTTTGAAATCATAGTTAAGCTCTTTAATAGCCCAATATGCCTTATGTTCTAATTCGAGAGGTAAGTGACAAGCTTTTCCATAGACCATTTTGTAAGGAGACATACCCATAGGATTTTTATAAGCAGTTCTATAGGCCCATAATGCATCATCAAGTTTCTTGGACCAATTCTTTCTAGAACTATTGACAGTCTTTTGTAAAATTAATTTGAGCTCCCTATTGCTCAATTCTACATGACCACTAGACTGCGGGTGATAAGGAGATGCAATTCTATGATTAACCTCGTATTTAGCAAGCATCTTACGGAAAGCACCATGAATAAAGTGTGAACCACCGTCAGTCATTAAGTATCTAGGGACTCCAAACCTCGGAAAAATAACTTCCTTAAGCATTTTAATAGAAGTGTTATGATCAACACTACTAGTTGGAATAGCTTCCACCCACTTAGTAACATAATCAATAGCAACTAGAATATGAGTGTAACCATTAGAGGCAGGAAAAGGTCCCATATAATCAAAGCCCAAAACATCAAATGGCTCAATAACAAGTGAATAATTAATAGGCATTTCTTGACGTCTACTGATATTACCAATTCTTTGGCATTCATCGCAAGACAAAACAAACTTACGGGCATCCTTGAAGAGAGTAGGCCAATAAAAACCGGATTGCAATACCTTATGTGCAGTTCTATCTCCAGCGTGATGTCCTCCATAAGCTTCGGAGTGACACTTGCGTAGGATCTGTTCCTGTTCATGCTCAGGTACACAACGTCTAATGACACCATCTACTCCTTCTTTATAAAGATGTGGGTCATCCCAAAAGTAATGTCGCAAGTCATAGAAAAACTTTTTCTTTTGCTGGTATGTGAAGCTAGGTGGTATAAATTTAGCAACAATATAATTAGCATAATCAGCATACCAAGGAATGCTACGAGAAGTACTTATGACATTTAATTGCTCATCAGGAAAGCTATCATCAATAGGTAGTGGGTCATCAAGAACATTCTCCAGCCTAGACAAGTTGTCTGCACCGGGGTTCTCAGCTCCCTTTCTATCAACAATATGTAAATCAAATTCTTGAAGCAGGAGAACCCATCTAATAAGTCTAGGTTTTGCATCCTTCTTTTCCATAAAATATTTAATAGCAGCATGATCGGTGTGAATAGTAACTTTGGAATCAACAATATAAGGTCTAAACTTATCATAAGCAAACACCACTACTAAAAATTCCTTTCCGGTAGTAGCATAATTTCTTTGAGCACTATCTAGAGTCTTACTAGCATAATGGATAACATTTAATTTCTTATCAACTCTCTGCCCTAGAACAGCACCTACAGCATAATCACTAGCATCACACATAATTTCAAAGGGTAAATTCCAATCAGGTGGCTGAACAACAGGTGTAGAGACTAGTGCGTTCTTAAGTATTTCAAATGCTTCTACACAATCATCATCAAAGACAAACGGTACATCTTTTTGTAATAAATTTGTCAGAGGTCGAGAGATTTTTGAGAAGTCCTTAATGAACCTCCTATAAAATCCGGCGTGACCAAGGAAACTTCTTATACCTTTGATGTCCTTTGGACATGGCATCTTTTCAATAGCATCAACCTTGGCTTTATCCACTTCAATACCTCTTTCAGAAACTTTGTGCCCCAAGACAATACCTTCATTAACCATAAAGTGGCACTTTTCCCAATTTAAGACAAGATTAGTTTCTTCACATCTCTGCAAAACTCGATCAAGATTGCTTAAGCAATCATCAAAAGAGGAACCATAGACGGAAAAATCGTCCATGAAAACCTCGCAAATCTTTTCGCAAAATTCAGAGAATATAGCCATCATGCATCTTTGAAAGGTAGCAGGTGCATTACATAAACCAAAAGGCATACGTCTATAAGCAAAAGTACCAAAAGGGCATGTAAAAGTAGTCTTTGATTGATCTTTAGCCGACACAGGTATTTGAGACAAACCAGAATAACCATCTAGAAAGCAATAATGTGTATGTTTGCATAGTCTTTCTAGCATTTGATCAATAAAAGGTAAAGGGTAATGATCTTTCTTAGTAGCTTTATTTAATTTGCGGAAATCAATTACCATCCTATAACCCGTGATAATTCTTTGCGGAATCAATTCAACTTTATCATTAGGGACAACAGTAATACCTCCCTTCTTAGGGACACAATGGACAGGAGTTACCCACTGACTATCAGCAAAGGCATAAATTATAACTGCCTCCAGGAACTTGAGTATTTCTTTTCTTACAACTTCTTTCGTTTTAGGATTCAAACGTCGTTGAGGATCACGAGCTGGTTTGGCATCCGCTTCCAAATTTATTTTATGTTGACATAGAGTGGGACTAATGCCCTTAAGATCATCGAGAGTATATCCAATAGCAGCACGGTGCTTCTTCAGAGTTTTCAATAATCTTTCCTCTTCATGCTGTAAAAGGTTAGCACTAATAATAACAGGATATATTTTCTTGTCATCAAGATAAGCATATTTAAGATTATCAGGCAACGGTTTAAGCTCAAACACGGGATCACCCTTGGGTGGAGGAGGATCCCCTAGGATTTCAACAGGCAAATTATGTTGCAGAATAGGTTCCTGTTTAAAGAATACTTCATCTATTTCCCTTCTTTCATTCATGAATATCTCATTTTCATGGTCTAGCAAATAGTGTTCCAAAGGATCACTAGGAGGTACGCCAATAGAAGCAAGACCAATAATTTCATCCTTACTAGGCAATTCTTCCTCACGATGTTGTTTACTAAATTTAGACAAATTAAACTCATGAACCATATCATCCAAGCCAACAGTAACAACATTCTTTTTGCAGTCTATCGTAGCATTAGCAGTATTCAAGAAGGGTCTACCAAAAATAATGGGACAAAAGCTATCTTGTGGAGAACCAAGAACAAGGAAATCAGCGGGATATTTGGTTTTCCCACACAAGACTTCAACATCTCTAACAATTCCCATTGCAGATATAGTATCTCTATTGGCAAGATTAATTGTAACATCAATATCTTCTAACTCAGCAGGTGCGATATCATATAAGTCAATGGGTATAACACTAGCACTAGCACCCATATCACATAAGCTATGATAACAATGATCTCCTATTTTAACAGAAATAACAGGCACGCCTACCACAGGTCTATGTTTATCTTTAACACAAGGTTTAGCAATTCTAGCAGTTTCACCCTGGAATTGAATAACATGCCCATCGATATTATCAGACAAGAGATCTTTAACAATGGAAATATTAGGTTCTACTTTGACTTGTCAGGAGGTGTATAAGTCCTAATATTGCTTTTACGAACAACAGTTGAAGCTTTAGCCTGATCCTTCATTCCAACAGGGAAAGGGGGTTTCTCAACATAAGAAGTAGGAACAATAGGATCATTATAAGTGACAATCTTTTCTTCAACTTTGATAGGTGCAGCTACTTTTACTTCTATGGGAGGATGATATTTAAACCACTTCTCCTTAGGCAGATCAACATAAGTAGCAAAAGATTCACAGAAAGAAGCTACTATATCAGAGTCAAGTCCATATTTAGTGCTAAACTTATGGAAAATATCGGTATCCATAAAAGATTTAACACAATCAAACTTAGGTGTCATACCTGACTCCTTACCTTCGTCGAGGTCCCAATCTTCAGAGTTGCGTTTAATTCTATCCAATAAATTCCATCCAAATTCAATAGGCTTCATCATAAAAGAGCCAGCACAAGAAGTATCGAGCATGGTGCGATTGTTATCAGAAAGCCGAGCATAAAAATTCTGGAGAATTGTCAATTTTGAGAGCTCATGATTGGGGCATGAATATAACATTGATTTAAGCCTCCCCCAAGCTTGAGCGATGCTTTCTCCTTCGCGAGGCCAAAAATTATATATATAATTGCGATCACGATGAACAAGATGCATAGGTTAATACTTTTGATGAAATTCCAATTTCACTCTTTTATAGTTCCATGATCTCGTATCATCACATAGCCTATACCATGTCAATGCGTCTCCCTCCAAATATAAAGGGAAGGCCTTCTTCTTAACAACATCATCGGGTATACCTACAAGCTTAAATTGTCCACAAATATCATCCACAAAGCGTAGATGTTCGTCAGGATGCTTTGTTCCATCTCCTGCGAAAGTTTTAGCTAGCAGTTTTTCCATCATACCCGAAGGAATTCCAAAAGGAGTTTCATTTTCAATAGGTTCAGTAGGTTCAGTAGGTTGAGGAGCAACCCTTGGCTCAACCGGACGGGGTGAAGATACACCGGACAAGCCCCTCAAACAATTACTTTCCATAGTAACAAGTGACAGAAAATTTTAGCACACTAAATAAATTTTTCCTTACCAAATTCCACCTACCAAAGGCGCTTCACTCCCCGGCAATGGCGCCAGAAAAGAGTCTTGATGACCCACAAGTATAGGGGATCTATCGTAGTCCTTTCGATAAGTAAGAGTGTCGAACCCAACGAGGAGCAGAAGGAAATGATAAGCGGTTTTCAGCAAGGTGTTCTCTGCAAGTACTGAAATAAGTGGTAACAGATAGTTTTGTGATAAGGTAAATTGTAATGAGCAACAAGTAACAAAAGTA
Source organism: Aegilops longissima (assembly GCA_021605205.1). Classification (NCBI taxonomy): domain Eukaryota; kingdom Viridiplantae; phylum Streptophyta; class Magnoliopsida; order Poales; family Poaceae; genus Aegilops; species Aegilops longissima. The sequence goes on from CM038679.1 coordinate 766,670,515, forward strand.
AATAAGGTGCAGCAAGGTGTCCCAATCCTTTTTGTAGCAAAGGACAAGCCTGGACAAACTCTTATAATGGGAAAAGCGCTCCCGAGGACACATGGGAATATCGTCAAGCTAGTTTTCATCACGCTCATATGATTCGCGTTCGGTACTTTGAAAATTTGATATGTGGGTGGACCGGTGCTTGGGTACTGCCCTTACTTGGACAAGCATCCCACTTATGATTAACCTCTATTGAGAGCATCCGCAACTACAACAAAAGTATTAAGGTAAACCTAACCATAGCATGAAAGAGGTGGATCCAAATCAGACCCTTACGAAGCAACACATAAACTAGGGTTTAAGCTTCTGTCACTCTAGCAACCCATCATATACTTATTACTTCCCAATGCCTTCCTCTAGGCCCAAATAATGGTGAAGTGTTATGTAGTCGACGTTCAAATAACACCACTAGAGGTAGACAACATACATCTTATCAAAATATCGAACGAATACCAAATTCACATGACTACTAATAGCAAGACTTCTCCCTTGTCCTCAGGAACAAACGTAACTACTCACAAAGCATATTCATGTTCATAATCAGAGGGGTAATAATATGCATTAAGGATCTGAACATATGATCTTCCACCAAATAAACCAACTAGCATCAACTACAAGGAGTAATCAACACTACTAGCAACCTACTAGCACCAATCCCGGACTTGGGGACAAGAATTGGATACAAGAGATGAACTAGGGTTTGGAGATGAGATGGTGCCGATGAAGATGTTGATGGAGATTGCCCTCTCCCGATGAGAGGAGCGTTGGTGATGACGATGGTGATGATTTCCCCCTCCAGGAGGGAAGTGTCCCCGGCAGATAAGCTCTGCCGGAGCCCTAGATTGGTTCCGCCAAGGTTCCGCCTCGTGGCGGCGGAGTCTCATCCCGAAAGGTTCTCTTCTATTTTTTCTCATCGAAAGACTTCATATGTGAGAAGATGGACGTCGAGAGCCACCTGGGGGCCCACGAGGTAGGGGGCGCGCCCCAAGGGGGGGCGCCCCCACCATCGTGAGCAGGGTGTGGGCCCCCTGGCCTTCATCTTTGGCGACGATTTTTCTTTATTTATTCTAAGGTATTCCGTGGAGTTTCAGGACTTTTGGAGCTGCGCAGAATAGTCCTTCAATATTTGCTCCTTTTCCAGCCCAGAATTCCAGCTGCCGGCATTCTCCCTCTTCATGTAAACCTTGTAAAATAAGAGAGAATAGCCATAAGTATTGTGAAATAACGTGAAATAACATCCCATAATGCAATAAGTATTGACATAAAAGCATGATGCAAAATGGACGTATCAAGAAACACCTACATTGTGTTGAGGTCAAGATATTCCATTCCTGCCATATGAATCTTGATCTCTAGCCTTCCCCAAGTTGCTTTCCACTCAAATCTTCTTTCCACCAAATCCAACTCCTGTGAGAGAGAGAGTTGAGTATTCGGGAGACTATCATTTGAAGCACAATAGCAAGGAGTTCATCATCAACACACCATTTGTTACTTCTTGGAGAGTGGTGTCTCCTAGATTGGCTAGGTGTCACTTGGGAGCCTCCGACAAGATTGCGGAGTTGAACCAAGGAGTTTGTAAGGGCAAGGAGATCGCTTACTTCGTGAAGATCTACCGCTAGTGAGGCAAGTCCTTCATGGGCGACGACCATGGTGGGATAGACAAGGTTGCTTCTTCGTGGACCCTTCGTGGGTGGAGCCCTCCGTGGACTCGCGCAACTGTTACCCTTCGTGGGTTGAAGTCTCCATCCACGTGGATGTACAATAGCACCACCTATCGGAACCACGACAAAAACATCCGTGTCTCCAATTGCATTTGAATCCTCCAAACCCTTCCCTTTACATTCTTGCAAGTTGCATGCTTTACTTTCCGCTGCTCATATACCCTTTGCATGCTTGCTTGAATTGTGTTAAGATTACTTGACTTGTTCTAAAGTTGCTAAAATCTGCCAAGAACTAAAATTGCGAAAAGGCTAGATTTTTATTTGGTCAAGTAGTCTAGTCACCCCCCCTCTAGACATACTTTCGATCCTACAAAGTACGGCACCTCGGCGGTCTTCACACGTTCGGTTCGGTGACGTCCCACGAACTCTCGATCCAGCTGAGTGTCGAGGGAGAGCTTCGTCAGCATGACAGCGTGATGACGGTGATGATGAAGCTACCGGCGTAGGGCTTCGCCTAAGCACTGCAACGATATGACCGAGGTGGATTATGGTGGAGGGGGGCACCGCACACGGCTAAGAGATCAACTTGTGAGTCTATGGGGTGCCCCCCTCCACCGTATATGAAGGAGTGGAGGAGGGGGAGAGGGCTGGCCCTCTATGGCACGCCCTGGAGGAGTCCTACTCCCACCAGGAGTAGGATTCCCCCCTTTCCCTTGTTGGAGTAGGAGAGAAGGAAGGGAGAGAGAGAGGACAAGGAAAGGGGGGCGCCGCCCCCCTTCCTAGTCCAATTCGGACCACAGGGGGAGGGGGCGCGCGGCCTGCCCTGGCCGCCCCTCTCTCTCTCCACTAAAGCCCATTAGGGGCCATATACTCCCTGGGGGGTTCCGGTAACTCCCTGGTACTCTGGTATATGCCTGAACTAACCCGGAGCCATTCCAATGTCCAAACATAGTCATCCAATATATCGTTCTTTATGTCTCGACCATTTCGAGACTCCCCGTCATGTCCATGATCATATCCAGGACTCCGAACAACCTTTGGTACATCAAAACACATAAACTCAAAATACCGATCGTCACCGAACGTTTAGCGTGCGGACCCTACGGGTTCGAGAACTATGTAGACATGACCGAGACTCATCTTTGGGCAATAAGAAATAACGGAACCTGGATGCTCATATTCGTTCCTACATATTCTACGAAGATCTTTATCGGTCAAACCGCATAACAACATACGTTGTTCCCTTTGTCATTTGTGAGATACTTGTCCGAGATTCGGTCGTCGGTATCATCATACCTAGTTCAATCTCGTTACCGGCAAGTCCCTTTACTCGTTCCGTAATGCATCATTCCGTAACTAACTCATTAGTCACATTGCTTGCAAGGCTTATAGTGATGTGCATTACCCAGAGGGCCCAGAGATACCTCTCCGACAATTGGAGTGACAAATCCTAATCTCGATCTATGCCAACTAAACAAACACCATCGGAGACACCTGTAGAGCATCTTTATAATCACCCAGTTATGTTGTGACGTTTGATAGCACACTAAGTGTTCCTCTGGTATTCGGGAGTTGCATAATCTCATAGTCATAGGAACATGTATAAGTTATGAAGAAAGCAATAGGAATAAACTAAACGATAATAGTGCTAAGCTAACGGATGGGTCAAATCAATCACATCATTCTCTAATGATGTGATCATGTTGATCAAATGACAACTCATGTCTATGGCTAGGAAACATAACCTTCTTTGATTAACGAGCTAGTCAAGTAGAGGCATACTAGTGACATTCTGTTTGTGTATGTATTCACACATGTACTAAGTTTTCGGTTAATACAATTCTAGCATGAATAATAAACATTTATCATGATATAAGGAAATATAAATAACAATTTTATTATTGCCTCTAGGGCATATTTCCTTCAGGTATGGCTTGGATCACAGCCTTGAGCAGGATCTCCTTTCCCCCGGCAGATAGTAATTTTACCTTCCAACCACTAATTTTCTTAACAATTCGTCAATCAAAAATTTAAAGTAGTCTATTTTATTAACACCCACATTTGCTGGGAAGACCAAGTATTTGTCACTCATTGCCTCTGTCATTATATTCAATGTTGTACACATTTGTTCTCTTATCTCTCCCGTTGTATTAGGACTTAAGAAAATGCTTGACTTTTCCACGCTTACCAGTTGTCCCGATGCCGCACAATATAAATCTAATGCTGATTTCAGGGCCGCCACATTATGTTGGTTGGCTTTCATCAATATCAATGAATCATCTGCGAAGAGAAGATTTGTGACTGGCGGGGCGTCTTTACGGACTTCAACTCCTGATATGTTCTCGTTTCCTCAGCATGCGTCAGCAAGGCACTCAACCCTCTGTGCACAGCAGAAAGAGGTATGGTGATAGCGGATCACCCTGCCTCAACCCTCTAGTAGGCTTGAAACTCTCACTTTCCTCTGGATTGATCCTTACTCTGTAATCGACAGTTCAGACACATTGCATAATCAAATTCACCCATTCTCGACGAAAACCCAATCTCAACATAATCTCCTCCAAAAAAGGCCACTCAACTCTATCGTGTGCTTTGTGCATATCAAGTTTTATAGCACACAAGCCCTCTCTCCCTTCTCTTTTGTTCTTGATTGTGTGAAAACATTCATCGGCCACTAGAGGGTTGTCACTACGAATAACATACTTTTGTCACAAGATATTACATAAGAAGATCATCTATGTAGTTTGGCCCGTTACCAAATTGAAAGATAAGAAGTGGAAGCATAGTTCAGTTAGGGCATGTGCAACGCAAGTCACTTTACTCTTTGGCAAATGTCCCTTTTTGCGTCCGGCCAGTGTCCGTCGACAAGATACCGGAGCGTGCCATCCAATGCTAAACTGAAAATTTCCGTATTTGTCCGCCCGAACATTTGATTGAACACGTGACGTGCGACGTCAGTGCGTTCATCTCCGGGGTGGCTAGTGAAGGAAATATGCCCTAGAGGCAATAATAAAGTTATTATTTATTTCCTTATTACATGATAAACGTTTATTATTCATGCTAGAATTGTATTAACCGGAAACATAATACATGTGTGAATACATAGACAAACAGAGTGTCACTAGGATGCCTCTACTTGACTAGCTCGTTTATCAAAGATGGTTATGTTTCCTAACCATAGACATGATTGTCATTTGATAAACGGGATCACATAATTAGAGAATGATGTGATTGACTTGACCCATTCCGTTAGCTTAGCACTTGATCGTTTAGTATGTTGCTATTGCTTTCTTCATGACTTATACATGTTCCTATGACTATGAGATTATGCAACTCCCGAATACGGAGGAACACTTTGTGTGCTACCAAAGCGTCCTGGCGTAACTGGGTGATTATAAAGGTGCTCTACAGGTGTCTCGATGGTACTTGTTGAGTTGGCATAGATTGAGATTAGGATTTGTCACTCCGATTGTCGGAGAGGAATCTCTGGGCCCTCTCGGTAATGCACATCACTATAAAGCCTTGCAAGCAATGTGACTAATGAGTTAATTGCGGGATGATGCATTACGGAACGAGTAATGTGACTTGCCGGTAACGAAATTGAACTAGGTATTGAGATACCGACGATCGAATCTCGCGCAAGTAACATACCGATGACAAAGGGAACAACGTATGTTGTTATGCGGTTTGACCGATAAAGATCTTCATAGAATATGTAGGAGAAAATATGAGCATCCTGGTTCCGCTATTGGTTATTGACCGGAGACTTGTCTCGGTCATGTCTACATAGTTCTCGAACCCGTAGGGTTCGCACGCTTAAAGTTCGGTGACGATCGGTATTATGAGTTTTTGTGTTTTGGTGTACCAAAGGTAGTTCGGAGTCTCGGATATGATAACGGACATGATGTGGAGTCTCGAATTGGTCGAGACTTAAAGATCGATGTATTGGACGAGTATGTTTGGACACCGGAAAGGTTCCGGGAGGTTTCAGACATATACCGGAGGACCAGGGGGTTACTGGAACCCCCAGGGGAGTTTATTGGTCCTCATGGGCCCTAGTTGAAAAGAGGAGGGGCGGTCAGGGCAGGTCGCGCGCCCCCTCCCCCTCTAGTTCGAATTGGACAAGGAGGGGGCGGCGGCGCCCCCCTTTCCTTCCCCTCTCTCTCCTCCTCCCCCCTTCTCCTACTCCTACTAGGAAAGGAGGAGTCCTACTCCCAGTGGGAGTAGGACTCCCCCCTTGACGCGCCCTCCTCCTGGCCGGTCGCCTCTCCCCTAGCTCCTTTATATACGGGGGCAGGGGGGGCATCCCAGGAGACACAACAATTGATCATTGATCTCTTAGCTGTATGCGGTGCCCCCTCCACCATAATCCACCTCGATAATATCATAGCGGTGCTTAGGCGAAGCCCCACATCGGTAGCATCATCATCACCACATCACACCGCCGTGCTGACAAAACTCTCCGGCAAAGCTCTGCTGGATCGGAGCTCGCGGGACGTCATCGAGTTGAACGTGTGCTGAACTCGGAGGTGCCGTGCGTTTGGTACTTGGATCGATCGGATCGTGAAGATTGTTAAACAAACTAGGGTTTGGAACAATGCTCGATGCCCTTGGTGGGCACGGCTGTCATATATTTATAAGAGGGAACTGTACAAATACAGGTTATGTTACAACACGTATATCTACTATATACTTAGTCTAACACCCTCCCTCAATCTTAACTATGTCCTGAAACACTCAGAAGGTTAAGATTGCATCGACATCCCTCAAAAGAAAGCAAGGGCAAGGGCTTAGTGAAAATATCAGCAAGTTGATCCTTAGAAGAAACAAACTTGATCTGAAGAAGCTTCTGAGCAACACGTTCCCTCACAAAGTGATAGTCAACTTCGATGTGCTTCGTTCGGGCATGAAATACTGGATTGGATGAAAGGTATGTAGCACCGATGTTATCACACCAAAGGACAGGCGGCTGAGTTGGTGAGACCTTCAACTCCCGACGCAACGACTGCACCCACATGATCTCAGCTGTGGCATTAGCAACCGCTTTGTACTCAGCTTCAGTACTACTCTGGGACACCGTAGCTAGCTTGCGAGCTTGCCAGGCGATCAAGTTAGGTCCAAAGAACACAGCATGTCCCCCCGTGGATCGCCTGTCATCAGGACAACCAGCCCAGTCGGCATCAGAAAATGCGGAGATCAATCCAGAAGGCCCCGACTGAAGATGAAGACCATATGAACCAGTGTGACGAACATAGCGCAAGATGCGCTTAACAGCGGACCAGTGAGAATCACGCGGCGCATGAAGATACTGGCACACACGGTTCACTGCAAACGATATGTCTGGTCGAGTGATGAGCAAGTATTGCAGTCCACCAACAATGCTGCGATACTCAATGGCATCCTCGGGAGAAAGCAAGTCACCAGCAAGAGCAGTTAGTTTGTCCGTGACAGACATGGGAGTCGTAGCAGGCTTGCACTGCAACATACCTGCACGATGGAGGAGATCCTGGGAGTACTTCTTCTGAGTAAGAGTCAAGCCACCATCAGAATGAAGAACCTCGAGACCCAGAAAATAATGCAGTCTCCCAAGATCCTTAACAGCAAACTCAGCACCAAGAGAGGACACCAGCCGATCCGTAGCAGCAGCAGACGAGCTGACAACGATGATGTCATCAACATAGACCAGAATGTACATAGTCACCTCCGGTCGCTGAAGGTTAAACAAAGACGTGTCCGCTGCAGAAGGCACAGACCCATGAGCACGAAGAGCAGCGCCAAGACGTGCATGCCACGCACGAGGGGCCTACTTCAGACCATAAAGAGCTTTGACAAGACGACACAAATGATGTGGCTGAGCAGGATCAACAAAACCGGGCGGCTGATGCATATAAACCTCTTCTTCCAGAACTCCATGGAAAAGCATTATGAACGTCAAGCTGTCGAAGCAACCATCCTCGAGTAACAGCCAAGGAGAGAAGAACACGAATAGTGGTTGGTTTAATAACAGGACTGAATGTGTCTGCATAATCAATACCATACCGTTGCTTGAATCCCTTGGCAACCAGACGTGCCTTGTATCTCTCAATGGAACCATCAGCATGTTTCTTCACCTTGAATACCCATTTAGAGTCAATGACATTGACACCAGATGGAGGTGGAACCAGGCGCCAAGTGTTGTTTCGTTGAAGAGCGTGAATCTCCTGCTCCATCACAGCACGCCAGTGTGGAATGCCAAGTGCTGCCTGAAAATTTCGTGGTTCAGTCGTAGGGTCGGCCTCAATACGCGCCATACAGGCCGCAAACCATGCAACAGTGCCGTCAGTGCGCTTCTTCGGTTGGAAGATGCCACTCTTGCTGCGAGTATGAGGACGCAGGACGACAGGCGGAGGTGGCGGTGGAGCAGCCACCACAGAGGAGCCTTTGTCCATCAGTGGCGAAAAAGACGTGCCTGGAGTGGTTGGTGAAGACGAGCCGCTCGAAGCAACGATCGGCGAAGCCGTCCGCTCAGGCGACTGTGCCGCGGGAGCAGCCAGCCCAGGGAGCAACGTTGCGGGGTCAGCCGGCCCAGGCGACATCACCACGGGGTCAGCCGGCCCAGGCGACAACGAGGCCAAGGACCCAGGCGACCCAGGCGACAGCGCCGCGGCCGGCGTAGGCGACAACGAGGCCACGGACCCAGGCGACATGGGTGCCTCGTCGGATCCACGTGCATGTCCCATGCACGCGCGATCGTCGTCGTGAGCAGCCGGCGTAGCAGCAGGCGCAGCTGCCGTAGTGGTGGCTGGCGCAGGTGAGGCCTCATTATCATCCTCAGGAAGCTCAAGTCTTGCACCTCGCCCAGTCCCTGCACCATGGTTAGGCAACAATAGAGGAGAATATGCAGCACCCACAAACTGATCAGGCAAAACTGAAAAAGAGTGCAACTCGGTGACGGGAGTATCAGTGGAAGATGTGAGCGTGGAAAAAGGGAAGACAGTCTCATAGAACACAACATCACGGGAAATGTAAACACGATTCGTTGGAATGTGGAGACACTTGTAACCTTGAGAGGACTGTACCCAAGGAACACACATCTTTTTGATCGATACTCAAGTTTATGCTTGTTGTATGGACGAAGATGTGGCCAACACGCACAACCAAACACTTTGAGGAAGGAGTAATCTGGAGTTTCATGAAGCAACACCTCAAGAGGAGACTTCATACGAAGAAGTCGTGTGGGAGTCCTGTTTATCAAAAAACAAGCAGTGACAAAAGCATCGCTCCAGAACCTAAAAGGAACAGAGGCATGTGCAAGAAGGGTTAGACCAGTTTCAACTATGTGACGGTGCTTTCGCTCAGCTGCACCGTTCTGCTGATGTGTATGAGGACAAGACACATGGTGTGAGATGCCAAGCTTCTGAAAGAAGGTGTTGAGATTACGATATTCACCCCCCTCCCCCCAAGTCGGATTGAACATTGATAATTTTGTGCTTAAGCAACCGCTCAACATGCGCTTGAAATTGCATAAAGACATGAAACACATCAGATTTGCGCTTAATAAGATAAATCCAAGGAAAGCGACTGAAAGCATCGATGAAACTGACATAATAGTTGTGACCACTGACAGAAGTTTGGGCATAGCCCCACGCGTCTGAAAACACAAGTTCGAGAGAGCCTTGACAACACGACTCGATACAGAAAAAGGCAACTGATGACTCTTGCCTTGTCGACGGGAAGACTATGATGATGAAGCACATGGCGCACAATGGGAGTGGCAGGATGACCAAGGCGAGAATGCCACTGCGACGATGACACCCGAACACCACTGAAAACTTGAGGAACTCGTGCATGGACTTGTGTCCTGGTCCTTAACAAAAAAATGGAAAGGGTGAAACTCAACAAACACATTGTTGTCACGAGTTAACTTAGGAACCGAGAGTAAACTACGTGTGACTGAAGGAACACGAAGGACATCAAGAAGACGCAAGGTTTTAGTGGTAAGTGAAAGAAGAGATGCCTGACCAACATGTGAGATGGGCATACCTGATCCATTGGTAGTGCGGACCTGATCATGACCGGTGTAAGCCTGGCGAGTGGCCAGCTTGTCAAGCTGGCTCGTCAAATGGTCCGTGGCGCCTGTGTCCATGTACCATGCAGGGTCCACCGAGTACGAAGGAGTGAACCCAGGCTCCTGTGTGGTGAGAGCAGCTTGCTTCTCGTTACCCTTCCCATTGTTCCCAATGCCAAGGAAATCACGTTTGAAGCGACGATGACAGCGAGACGCCAAGTGCCCCTCAATGCCACAAAGCTGACACTCAACCCCACCCCCACATGCCTCACAGTGTAGCCGCTTGCGGCCAGCCGTCGGAGGAGGTGGAGCGGGAGGACGGGGCTGGTTGCCCGTGGACGGCGGCGCCTTCTGCTTGGCACCACGGGCACCCCCGCGGAGAGCAGCGTTCGCAGAGGGACCCTCCGTGTAGACGTCGACGGAGCGACGGGCAGCAAGCCGCTGTTCGGTGTTGAGGAGGCGCGCGTAGAGATCGCGAGGCGGCATCTGGGTGTCACGTCCGTTGATGTTTTCAACAAGAGAATCATAGTCCTCATCAAGCCCATTGAGAATGAACGAAGTAAACTCCTCATCACGAAGAGGCTTCCCAATAGATGACAGTGTATCGGCCAGACTTTTGACCTTGTTGAAGAAGGCCGTGACAGAGAGATCATTTTTCTTGACCTCACCCAGCTGGTTACGAATGGCAGAAGAACGTGCCAGTGACTGCGATGAGAAGCTGGAATCGAGGGTGGCCCATGCATCCCTCGACGTCGCGGCAAAGACCACCATGCCAGCCACGGAAGGAGTGAGCGAGGACTGAATGGCACCCAGAATAGCCTGATCCTGAGCGATCCACCGACGATGAGCAGGGTTGGTCACCATGACGGAGCCACCATCGGCCGAGGGCACCGCAACCACGGCCGGGGGACACGGCAGCGTACCGTCGACATACCCCTCAAGGTAGTGACTACGCATCAGTGGCCACACCTGAGCGCGCCACAAGAGGTAGTTATCAGCAGAGAGCTTCACCGTCACCAGATGAGCGAGGTGGAACGGTCCTGGTTCAGCCACCGGTGCAGAGAGCTGCGAGTCGAGCGTCGGAGGAGCACTATACAGAATCAGCGCATCGGCCGACGGAGGTGCACGGTAGTGTTGGTGATGACTGTAGGACGCCGTAGGGCTGCAGCGACGCGACATACGGCACAGATGCCGCATAGGGCGCGCCGTACGGCGCCTCGTAGGGCAACACGGAGGACGAAGCATACGGCACCGGTGCGACGTATGGCGACGGTGACGGCGCGACGTACGGTGCTGGATACGGCCCGCCGTAGGGGACCTGAACGGGAGCAACAGGGGGGCCGGAGGCTGGCGCCGCAGCGTGCGCTTGAGTCCCGATGTAGGGCGACGCAGCAGGGGGCTGATTCCCGGCGTAGATCAGTCGCGCAGGAGCGTTAGAGGAATAGCGAGACGGCCATGCAGAGACGCTAGACACATTGGGGATGGATGGATTCGCTAGTGCAGTAGATGGATCACGAGGTGGCCATGCATCTACACCATGTGAATCGCGAGGCGGCCATGCAGGGACTGCAGACGCATCGCGGGCCGGCCATGCAGGAGCGCCTGATGCATCGGGGCCGGATTGGATCGCTGGCGATCGGGGCACGGGCGATCGGGGCGCAGGCGGGTGCGACCCCGAGGCACCCGGGCGAGCCCAGGCGAGGGGTGCGGACGGCATGAACGGAGAATCCATAGCGAGGGTTGACGGAGGCGGCACGGCGGCGGAGGCCGACGCGGCGGCGGCAGAGGAGGCGGAAGCACAGCGCGGATCGAACGCGTCGTCCGATACCATGTTAAACAAACTAGGGTTTGGAACAATGCTCGATGCCCTTGGTGGGCACGGCTGTCATATATTTATAAGAGGGAACCGTACAAATACAGGTTATGTTACAACACGTATATCTACTATATACTTAGTCTAACAAAGACGTATGACTACATCAACCGTGTTGTCATAACGCTTCCGCTTTCGGTCTACGAGGGTACGTGGACACACTCTCCCCGCTCGTTGCTATGCATCACCATGATCTTGCGTGTGCGTAGGAAATTTTTTGAAATTACTATGTGTTGGGGAACGTTGCAGAAAATTAAAATTTTTCCTACGGTTTCACCAAGATCCATCTATGAGTTCTACTAAGCAGCGAGTAGCGGAGAGAGTTTGCATCTACATACCACTTGTAGATCGATGCGGAAGCGTTCGAAAGTGGTGATGATGAAGGCGTTCCCAGCGTGATTCCGATCACCGATGACCAAAGTACTGAAAGGACAGCACCTCCGTGTTCAACACACGTACGGGACGATGGCGTCTCCTCCGTCTTGATCCAGCATGAGTGAAGGAGAGGTTGAGGAAGACAATTCCAATGGCAGCCGACGGCGTGGTGCGGTTGGTCTGGCAGTTCTCGGCAGGGCTTCGCCAAGCTTCGCGTGAAGAAAGAGAGGTGTTGGGGAGGGAGGGCTGCGCCTGCAATGGTATTGGCAGCCCTCCCCCACCCTCTATTTATAGGAGGAGAGGGTCAAGGGGCCGGCCATCTAGGGTAAACCCTAGATGGGGGCGTGCCAAGGGAGGAGGGAGGTGGCTTGCCCCCAAGCTGAGGCGCCCCTTTAGGGTTTACCCTCCCAAACCCTAGCCGCATGGGCCTAGGTGGGGGGCGCCCAGCCCACCAGGGCTGGCTCCCTCTCCCACTTAGCCCATGTGCCCCCGGGGGGTGGCCCCTCCGGTGGACCTCCGGAAACCTCCCGGTGGCCGGTACTTTACAGTATACCCCGAAACTTTCGAGTCCGTTTAACCACTTTCCATATATAAATCTTTACCTCCGGACCATTCCGGAACTCCCGTGACGTCCGGGATCTCATCGGGACTCGAACAACATTCGGTAATCACATACTTGTCTTCCTATTAACCCTAAGCGTCACCGAACCTTAAGTGTGTAGACCCTACGGGTTCGGAGACATCTGAGACATGACCGAGACTACCTCAAGTCAATAACCAACAGCGGGATCTGGATACCCATGTTGGCTCCCACATGCTCCTCGATGTTGTCATCGGATGAACCACGATGTCAAGGGTTCAAGCAACCCGTATTCTATTCCCTTTGTCGACGGTATGTTACTTGCCCGAGACTTGATCGTCGGTATCCCAATACCTCGTTTAGTCTCGTTACGGCAAGTCACTTTACTCGTACCGCAATGCATGATCCGTGACCAGACACTTGGTCACTTTGAGCTCATTATGATGATGCATTACCGAGTGGGCCCGTGATACCTCTCCGTCATACGGGTGACAAATCCAGTCTCGATCCGTGTCAACCCAATGGTCACTTTCGGAGATACCTGTAGTGCACCTTTATAGTCACCCGATTCGTTGTGGCGTTAGATACACCAAAGTACTCCTACGGTATCCGGGAATTGCACGATCTCATGGTCTAAGGAAGAGATACTTGACATTGGAAAAGCTCTAGCAAAGCGAACTACGATCTTGTGCTATGCTTAGGATTGGGTCTTGTCCATCACGTCATTCTCCTAATGGCGTGATCCGTTATCAATGACATCCGATGTCCATAGTCAGAAACCATGACTATCTGTTGACCAACGAGCTAGTCAACTAGAGGCTTACTAGGGACGTATTGTAGTCTATGTATTCACACGTGTATTATGATTTCCGTATAATACAGTTATAGCATGAATAAAGACAATTATCATGAACAAGGAAATATAATAATAATGCTTTTATTATTGCCTCTAGGGCATATCTCCAACAGTCTCCCACTTGCACTAGAGTCAATAATCTAGTTTACATTGTGATGAACGAACACCCATAGAGTTACGGTGTTGATCATGTTTTTCAGCGGAAGAGGTTTAGTCAGCGGATCTGCGACATTCAGATCCGTATGCACTTTACAAATTTCTATGTCTCCATTCTGAACATTTTCACGGATGGAGTTGAGCGGCACGCTTGATGTGCCTGGTCTTCTTGTGAAACCTGGGCTCCTTGGCAAGTGCAATAGCTCGGTGTTGTCACGAGAAGAGTTTGATTGGCCCGACGCATTGGGTATGACTCCTAGGTCGGTGATGAACTCCTTCACCCAAATTGCTTCATCGCTGCCTCCGAGGCTGCCATGTACTCCGCTTCACATGTAGATCCCGCCACGGCGCTCTGCTTGCAGCTGCACCAGCTTCTGCTCCACCATTCAACATATACACGTATCCGGTTTGTGACTTAGAGTCATCCAGATCTGTGTCGAAGCTAAGCGTCAACGTAACCCGTTCTGACGAGCTCTTCGTCACCTCCATAAAGCGAAACATGTCCTTTGTCCTTTTCAGGTACTTCAGGATATTCTTGACCGCTGTCCGGTGTTCCTTGCGGGATTACTTTGGTACCTTCCTACCAAACTTACGGCAAGGTTTACATCAGGTCTGGTACACAGCATGGCGTACATAATAGATCCTATGGCTGAGGCATAGGGATGACACTCATCTCTTCTTTATCTTTTGCCGTGGTCGGGCATTGAGCTGAGCTCAATCTCACACCTTACAATACAGGCAAGAACCCTTTCTTGGACTGATCCATTTGAACTTCTTCAAAATCTTATCAAGGTATGTGCTCTGTGAAAGACCTATGAGGCGTCTCGATCTATCTCTATAGATCTTGATGCCTAATATATAAGCAGCTTCTCCAAGGTCCTTCATTGAAAAACACTTATTCAAGTAGGCCTTAATGCTGTCCAAGAATTCTATATCATTTCCCATCAAAAGTATGTCATCTACATATAATATGAGAAATGCTCTGAGCTCCCACTCACTTTCTTGTAGCGCAGGCTTCTCCATAAGTCTGCATAAACTAAGCGCTTTGATCATCTCATCAAAGCGAATGTTCTAACTCGAGATGCTTGCACCAGCCCATAAATGGATCGCTGGAGCTTGCATACTTTGTCGACATTCTTAGGATCGACAAAACCTTCCGGCTGTATCATATACAGCTCTTCCTTAAGATAACCGTTAAGGAGCGCTGTTTTGGCGTCCATCTGCCATATCTCATAATCATAGTATGCGGCAATTGCTAACATGATTCGGACGGACTTAAGCTTCGCTACGGAGAGAAAGTCTCATCGTAGTCAATCCCTTGAACTTGCCGATAACCCTTAGCGACAAGTCGAGCTTTATAGATGGTGACATTACCATCGCGTCCGTCTTCTTCTTAAAGATCCATTTGTTTTCTATTGCTCGCCGATCATCGGGCAAGTCAGTCAAAGTCCACACTTTGTTTTCATACATGGATTCTATCTCGGACTTCATGGCTTCTAGCCATTTGTTGGAATCTGGGCCCGCCATCGCTTCTTCATAGTTCGAAGGTTCATTGTTGTCTAACAACATGATTTCCAGGACAGGGTTGCCGTACCACTCAGTGCGGGCGTGTCCTAGTGGACCTCTGAGTTCAGTAGCAACTTGATCCGAAGTACCTTGATCATCATCATGAATTTCCTCTTGGTTGGTGTAGGCATCACAGGAACATTTTCCTGAGCTGCACTACTTTCCTGTTCAAGAGGTAGTACTTCATCGAGTTCTACTTTCCTCCCACTTACTTCTTTCGAGAGAAACTCTTTTTCCAGAAAGATTCCGTTCCTGGCAACAAAGATCTTGCCTTCGGATCTAAGGTAGAAGGTATACCCAAAGGTTTCCTTAGGGTATCCTATGAAGACGCATTTTTCCGACTTGGGTTCGAGCTTTTCAGGTTGAAGTTTCTTGACATAAGCATCGCATCCCCAAACTTTTAGAAGCGACAGCTTAGGTTTCTTCCCAAACCATAATTCATACGGTGTCGTCTCAGCGGTTTAGGCGGTGCCCTATTTAAAGTGAATGTAGCTGTCTCTAGGCGTATCCCCAAAATGATAGCGGTAAATCGGTAAGAGACATCATAGACCGCACCATATCCAATAGAGTGCGATTCGACGTTCGGACACACCATTACGCTGAGGTGTTCGGTGGCGTTAGTTGTGAAACGATTCCACATTTTCTTAAGTGTGTACCAAATTCGTGACTTAAATATTCTCCTCCACGATCTGATCGTAAGAATTTTATCTTTCGGTCACGTTGATTCTCTACTTCATTCTGAAATTCCTTGAACTTTTCAAAGGTCTCGGACTTGTGTTTCATCAAGTAGACATACCCATATCTACTCAAGTCATCTGTGAGAGTGAGAACATAACGATATCCTCCATGAGCCTCAACGCTCATTGGACCGCTTTTACATCGGTATGTATGATTTCCAACAAGTTGGTTGCTCGCTCCATTGTTCCAGAGAATGGAGTCTTGGTCATCTTGCCCATGAGGCATGGTTCGCATGTGTCAAATGATTCATAATCAAGAGACTCCAAAAGTCCATCAGCATGGAGCTTCTTCATGCGCTTGACACCAATGTGACCAAGGCGGCAGTGCCACAAGTATGTGGGACTATCGTTATCAACTTTACATCTTTTGGTATTCACGCTATGAACATGTGTAATACTACGCTCGAGATTCATTAAGAATAAACCATTGACCATCGGAGCATGACCATAAAACATATCTCTCATATAAATAGAACAACCATTATTCTCGGATTTAAATGAGTAGCCATCTCGCATTAAACGAGATCCAGATACAATATTCATGCTCAAACTTGGCACCAAATAACAATTATTAAGGTTCATAACTAATCCCGTGGGTAAATGAAGAGGTAGCGTGCCGACGGCGATCACATCGACTCTGGAACCATTCCCGACGCGCATCGTCACCTCGTCCTTCGCCAGTCTCCGCTTATTCCGCAGCTCCTGCTGTGAGTTACAAATGTGAGCAACGGCACCGGTATCAAATACCCAGGAGTTACTACGATTACTGGTAAGGTACACATCAATTACATGTATATCAAATATACCTTTGGTGTTGCCGGCCTTCTTATCCGCTAAGTATTTGGGGCAGTTCCGCTTCCAGTGACCCTTCCCCTTGCAATAAAAGCACTCAGTCTCAGGCTTGGGTCCATTCTTTGACTTCTTCCCAGCAACTTGCTTACCGGGCGCGGCAATCTCCTTGCCGTCCTTCTTGAAGTTTTTCTTACCCTTGCCCTTCTTGAACTTAGTGGTCTTATTGACCATCAACACTTGATGTTCTTTCTTGATTTCAACCTCGGCTGACTTCAGCATAGAGAACACTTCAGGAATGGTCTTTACCATCCCCTGCATGTTGTAATTCATCACAAAGCTCTTGTAGCTTGGTGGGAGCGACTGGAGGATTCTGTCAATGACCGCCTCATCGGGAGGTTAATATTCAGCTGGGTCATCGGTTGTACAACCTGACATCTTCAGAATGTGCTCATTGACAGAACTGTTTTCCTCCATCTTACAACTATAGAACTTGTCGGAGATGTCATATCTCTCGACCCGGGCGTGAGCTTGGAAAACAAGTTTCAGCTCCTCGAACATCTCATATGCTCCGTGGTGCTCAAAGCGCTTTTGGAGCCCGGTTCTAAGCTGTAAAGCATGCCGCACTGAGCGAGGGAGTAATCATCAGACGAGACTGCCAAGCATTCATAATGTCTTGGTTCTCAGGGACGGAGCTTCACCTAGCGGTCCTTCTAGGGCGTATTGTTTCTGGCAGCTATGAGGATGATCCTCGGGTTCGGACCCAGTCCGTATAGTTGCTGCCGTCATCTTTCAGCTTGGTTTCTCTAGGAGCAGCGTGGAAGTTCAAGTTGACATGGCGTTGGCCATTTGATCTACAAGACATATAATTCAAAAGTTTTAGACTAAGTTCATGATAATTAAGTTCATCTAATCAAATTATTAATGAACTCCCACTTAGATTAGACATCCTCTAGTCATCTAAGTGTTACACGATCCGAGTCGACTAGGCCGTGTCCGATCAACACGTGAGACGGACTAGTCTGCGTCGGTGAACATTCTCATGTTGATCGTATCTTCCATCGACTCATGTTCGACCTTTCGGTCTCCGTGTTCGAGGCCATGTCTTCACATGCTAGGCTCGTCAAGTTAACCTTAAGTGTTTCTGCGTGTGTAAATCTTGCTTACACCCGTTGTATGTGAACGTAAGAATCCATCACACCCGATTAACACGTGGTGCTTAGAAGCGACGAACTGTAGCGGTGCACGATTAGGGAGAACACTTCTTGAAATTGTTCTTAAGGGATCATCTTATTTACTACCGTCGTTCTAAGTAAACAAGATGTATAATCATAATAAACATCACATGCAATTATAAAGTAGTGACATGATATGGCCAATATCATATAGCTCCTTTGATCTTCATCTTCGGGGCTCCATGATCATCCTGTCACCGGCATGACACCATGATCTCCATCATCATGATCTCCATCATCGTGCCTCCATGAAGTTGTCACGCCAACGACTACTTCTACTTCTATGGCTAACGCGTTTAGCAATAAAGTAAAGTAAATTACATGGCGTTCTTCAATGACACGCAGGTCATACAAAAATAAAGACAACTCCTATGGCTCCTGCGGTTGTCATACTCATCGACATGCAAGTCGTGATTCCTATTACAAGAACATGATCTCATACATCACAATATATCATCATTCATCACAACTTGGCCATATCCGTCACATGACAATTGCTGCAAAAACAAGTTAGGCGTCCTCTAATTGTTGTTGCATCTTTTACGTGGCTGCAATTGGGTTCTAGCAAAACGTTTTCTTACCTCACGAATAACCACAACGTGATCTTGTCAACTTCTATTTACCCTTCATAAGGACCCTGTTCATCGAATCCGCTCCCACTAAAGTAGGAGAGACAGACACCCGCCAGCCACCTTATGCAACTAGTGCATGTTAGTCGGTGGAACCGGTCTCACGAAGAAATGCGTGTAAGGTTGCTCGGGCGCTTCATCCCACAATACCGCGGAAGCAAGAAACAACTAGTAACGGCAAGTAAGTTGACAAGATCCACGCCCACAACAAAATTGTGTTCTACTCGTGCAAAGGGAACTACGCATAGACCTAGCTCATGATGCCACTGTTGGGGAGCGTTGCAGAAAATTAAAATTTTCCTACGGTTTCACCAAGATCCATCTATGAGTTCTACTAAGCAACGAGTAACGGAGAGAGTTTGCATCTACATACGACTTGTAGATCGAGTGCAGAAGCGTTCGAGGGTGGTGATGATGAAGGCGTTCCCAGCGTGATTCCGATCACCGATGACCAAAGTACTGAAAGGACAGCACCTCCGTGTTCAACACACGTACGGGACGATGGCGTCTCCTCCGTCTTGATCCAGCAAGAGTGAAGGAGAGGTTGAGGAAGACAATTCCAATGGCAGCACGACGGCGTGGTGCGGTTAGTCTGGCAGTTCTCGGCAGGGCTTCGCCAAGCTTCGCGTGAAGAAAGAGAGGTGTTGGGAGGGAGGGCTGCGCCTGCAATGGTATTGGCAGCCCTCCCCCCACCCCTCTATTTATAGGAGGAGAGGGTCAAGGGGGGCCGGCCATCTAGGGTAAACCCTAGATGGGGGCGGCGGCCCAAGGGAGGAGGGGAGGGTGGCTTGCCCCCAAGCTGGGGCGCCCCTTTGGGTTACCCTCCCAAACCCTAGCCGCATGGGCCTAGGTGGGGCGCGCCCAGCCACCAGGGGCTGGCTCCCTCCCACTTAGCCCATGTGGGCCCCGGGAGGTGCCCCTCCAGTGGACCTCCGAAACCTCCGGTGGCCCGGTACTTTACCGGTATACCCCGAAACTTTCCGAGTCCGTTTAACCACTTTCCATATATAAATCTTTACCTCCGGACCATTCCGGAACTCCCGTGACGTCCGGGATCTCATCCGGGACTCGAACAACATTCGGTAATCACATACTTGTCTTCCTATTAACCCTAAGCGTCACCGAACCTTAAGTGTGTAGACCCTACGGGTTCGGGAGACATCTGCGACATGACCGAGACTACCTCAAGTCAATAACCAATAGCGGGATCTGGATACCCATGTTGGCTCCACATGCTCCTCGATGTTGTCATCGGATGAACCACGATATCAAGGGTTCAAGCAACCCGTATTCTATTCCCTTTGTCGACGGTATGTTACTTGCCGAGACTTGATCGTCGGTATCCCAATACCTCGTTTAGTCTCGTTACGGCAAGTCACTTTACTCGTACCGCAATGCATGATCCGTGACGGACACTTGGTCACTTTGAGCTCATTATGATGATGCATTACCGAGTGGGCCCAGTGATACCTCTCCGTCATACGGAGTGACAAATCCGATCTCGATCCGTGTCAACCCAATGGTCACTTTCGGAGATACCTGTAGTGCACCTTTATAGTCACCCGATTACGTTGTGACGTTTGATACACCCAAAGTACTCCTACGGTATCCGGAATTGCACGATCTCATGGTCTAAGGAAGAGATACTTGACATTGGAAAAGCTCTAGCAAAACGAACTACGATCTTGTGCTATGCTTAGGATTGGGTCTTGTCCATCACGTCATTCTCCTAATGGCGTGATCCCGTTATCAATGACATCCGATGTCCATAGTCGAAACCATGACTATCTGTTGACCAACGAGCTAGTCAACTAGAGGCTTACTAGGGACGTATTGTAGTCTATGTATTCACACATGTATTATGATTTCCGTATAATACAGTTATAGCATGAATAAAAGACAATTATCATGAACAAGGAAATATAATAATAATGCTTTTATTATTGCCTCTAGGGCATATCTCCAACACTATGTTCCCCAACAGTGGCATCCGAGCCAGGTTTATGCGTAGATGTTATATGCGTGAGTAGAACACAAGTGAGTTGTGGGTGATACATGTCATACTGCTTACCAGCATGTCACACTTTGGTTCGGCGGTATTGTTGGCTAAAGCGGCCCGGACCGACATTACGCTTACGCTTACGCGAGACTGGTTTTACCGCCGTGCTTTGCACACAGATGACTAGCGGGTGTCAGTTTCTCCAACTTTAGTTGAATCGAGTGTGGCTACGCCCGGTCCTTGAGAAGGTTAAAATAGCACTAACTTGACAAACTATCATTGTGGTTTTGATGCGAAGGTAAGAACGGTACTTGCTTAGCCCGAAGCAGCCACGTAAAACTTGCAACAACAAAGTAGAGGACGTCTAACTTGTTTTTGCAGGGCATGTTGTGATGTGATACGGTCAAGACATGATGCTATATTTTATTGTATGAGATGATCATGTTTTGTAACCGAGTTATCGGCAACTGGCAGGAGCCATGTGGTTGTCGCTTTATTGTATGCAATGCAATTGCCCTGTAATGCTTTACCTTATCACTAAGCGGTAGCGATAGTCGTAGAAGCAATAGTTGGGGAGACGACAATGATGCTATGATGGAGATCAAGGTGTCACGCCGGTGACGATGGTGACCATGACGGTGCTTTGGAGATGGAGATCACAGACACAAGATGATGATGGCCATATCATATCACTTATATTGATTGCATGTGATGTTTATCCTTTATGCATCTTGTTTTGCTTAGATCGACGGTAGTATTATAAGATGATCTCTCACTAAATTTCAAGGTACAAGCATTCTCCCTGAGTATGCACCGTTGCGAAAGTTCATCGTGCCGAGACACCACGTGATGATCGGGTGTGATAAGCTCTATGTTCACATACAACGGGTGCAAGCCAGTTTTGCACATGCAGAATACTCGGGTTAAACTTGACGAGCCTAGCATATGCAGATATGGCCTCGGAACACTGAGACCGAAAGGTCGAGCGTGAATCATATAGTAGATATGATCAACATAGTGATGTTCACCATTGAAAACTACTCCATCTCACGTGATGATCGGACATGGTTTAGTTGATATGGATCACGTGATCACTTAGATGATTAGAGGGATATCTATCTAAGTGGGAGTTCTTTAATAATTTGATTAACTGAACTTTAATTTGTCATGAACTTAGTACCTGATAGTATTTTGCATGTCTATGTTGTTATAGATAGATGACCCGTGCTGTTGTTCCGTCATATTTTAATGTCTTGAGAAAGCAAAATTGAAAGATGATGGTAGCAATTAGACGGACTGGGTCCGTAACTTGAGGATTATCCTCATTGCTTCACAGAAGAATTACGTCCTGGAAACACCGCTGGGTGCCAAACTGTGGGGAACATAGTAATTTCAAAAAAATTCCTACGCACACGCAGGATAATGGTGATGCATAGCAACGAGAGGGGAGAGTGTGTCCACGTACCCTCGTAGACCGAAAGCGGAAGCGTTAGCACAACGAGGTAGATGTAGTCGTACGTATTCACGATTCGATCGATCCAAGTACCGAACGCACGGCACCTCCGAGTTCAGCACACGTTCAACTCGATGACGTCCCGCGAGCTCCGATCCAGCAGAGCTTCGCCGGAGAGTTTCGTCAGCACGATGGCATGGTGACAGTGATGATGTTGCTACCGACGCAGGGCTTCGCCTAAGCACCGCTACGATATGATCGAGGTGGGTTATGGTGGAGGGGGCACCGCGCACGGCTGGGAGAGATCACCAGATCAACTTGTGTGTCTAGAGGTGCCCCCCTGTCCCCATATATGAAGGAGCAAGGGGGAGGCCGGCCATGGGCATGCCAGGAGGATGAGTCCTCCTCCTAGTAGGAGTAGGACTCCCCTCTTTCCTACTCCTACTAGGAGGGGGAAAGGAAAGGGGAGAGGTAGAAGGAAAGGGGGGCGCCGCCCCCCTCCTGGTCCAATTCGGACCAGCGGGGGAGTGGCGTGCGGCCTGCCCTCGGCTAGCCCTCTCTCTCTCCCCACTAAGGCCCATAAGGCCCATTATTTCTCCCGGGGAGTGGGAGGTTCTGGTAACCCTCCGGCACTCAGGTTTTCTCCGAAACCACCCGGAATACTTCTGGTGTCCGAATATAGTCGTCCAATATATTGATCTTTACGTCTCAAACATTTCGAGACTCCTCGTCATGTCCGTGATCATATCCGGGACTCCGAACTACCTTCGGTACATCAAAACACAAAAACTCATAATACCGATCGCCACCGAACTTTAAGCGTGCGGACCCTACGGGTTCGAGAACTATGTACACATGACCTAGACATGTCTTCGGTCAATAACCAATAGCGGAACCTCGATGCTCATATTGGCTCCCACATATTCTACGAAGATCTTTATCGGTCAAACCGCATAACAACATATGTTGTTCCCTTTGTCATCGGTATGTTACTTGCCCGAGATTCGATCATCGGTATCTCAATACCTAGTTCAATCTCATTACCGGCAAGTCTCTTTACTCGTTCCGTAATACATCATCCTGTAACTAACTCATTAGTTACAATGCTTGCAAGGCTTATAGTGATGTGTATTACCGAGTGGGCCCAGAGATACCTCTCCGACAATCGGAGTGACAAATTCTAATCTCGAAATACGCCAACTAAACAAGTACCTTCGGAGACACCTGTAGAGCACCTTTATAATCACCCAGTTACGTTGTGGTGTTTGGTAGCACACAAAGTGTTCCTCCGGTAAACGGGAGTTGCATAATCTCATAGTCATAGGAACATGTATAAGTCATGAAGAAAGCAATAGCAACATACTAAACGATCAAGTGCTAAGCTAACGAAATGGGTCAAGTCAATCACATCACTCTTCTAATGATGTGATCCCGTTAATTAAATGACAACTGATGTCTATGGTTCGGAAACTTAACCATCTTTGATTAACGAGCTAGTCAAGTAGAGGCATACTAGTGACACTATGTTTGTTTATGTATTCACACATGTATTATGTTTCCGGTTAATACAATTCTAGCATGAATAATAAACATTTATCATGATATGAGGCAATAAATAATAACTTTATTATTGCCTCTAGGGCATATTTCCTTCAGTCTCCCACTTGCACTGGAGTCAATAATCTAGATTACACAGTAATGATTCTAACCCCCATGGAGCCTTGGTGCTGATCATGTTTTGCTCGTGGAAGAGGCTTAGTCAACGGGTCTGCAACACTCAGATCCGTATGTATCTTGCAAATCTCTATGTCTGCCACCTGGACTTGATCCCGGATGGAGTTGAAGCATCTCTTGATGTGCTTGGTTCTCTTGTGAAATCTGGATTCTTTTGCCAAGGCAATTGTACCAGTATTGTCACAAAAGATTTTCATTGGACCCGATGCACTAGGTATAACATCTAGATCGGATATGAACTCCTTATCCAGACTCCTTAATTCGCTGCTTCCGAAGCAGCAATGTACTCCGCTTCACACGTAGATCCCGCCACGACGCTTTGTTTAGAACTGCTCCAACTAACAGCTCCACCGTTCAATATAAACACGTATCCGCTTTGCGATTTAGAATCGTCCGGATCAGTGTCAAAGCTTGCATCAACGTAACCATTTACGATGAGCTCTTTGTCACCTCCATAAACGAGAAACATATCCTTAGGCCTTTTCAGGTATTTCAGGATGTTCTTGACCGTTGTCCAGTGATCCACTCCTGGATTACTTTGGTACCTCCCTGCTAAACTAATAGCAAGGCACACATCAGGTCTGGTACACAACATTCCATACATGATAGAGCCTATGCTAAAGCATAGGGAACATCTTTCATTTTCTCTCTATCTTCTGCAGTGGTCGAGGACTGAGTCTTACTCGACTTCACACCTTGTAACACATGTAAGAACCCTTTCTTTGCCTAATCCATTTTGAACTTCTTCAAAACTTTGTCAAGGTATGTTCTTTGTGGAAGTCTAATTAAGCGTCTTGATCTATATGTATAGATCTTGATGCCCAATATATTAAGCGTCTTGATCTATCTCTATCTCTATTGAAAAACTCTTATTCAAGTATCCCTTTATGCTATCCAGAAATTCTATTTCATTTCCAATCAACAATATGTCATCCAAATATAAGATTTGAAATGCTACACAGCTCCCACTCACTTTCTTGTAAATACAGGCTTCTCCAAAAGTCTGTATAAAACCATATGCTTTGATCACACTATCAAAACATTTATTCCAACTCCGAAAGGCTTGCACTAGTCCATAAATGGAGCGCTGGAGCTTGCACACTTTGTTAGCACCTTTTGGATCGATAAAACCTTCAGGTTGCATCCTATACAACTCTTCTTCCAGAAATCCATTCAGGAGTGCAGTGTTTACATCCGTTTGCCAAATTTCATAATCATAAAATGCGGCAATTGCTAACATGATTCGGATGGACTTAAGCATCGCTATGGGTGAGAAGATCTCATCATGGTCAACTCCTTGAACTTGTCGAAAACCTTTCGCAACAAGTCGAGCTTTGTAGACAGTAACATTACCGTCAGCGTCTGTCTTCTTCTTGAAGATCCAATTATTTTTGATGGCTTGCCGATCATCCGGCAAGTCAACCGAAGTCCATACTTTGTTTTCATACATGGATCCCATCTCTGATTTCATGGCCTCAAGCCATTTTGCGGAATCTGGGCTCATCATCGCTTCCTCATAGTTCGTAGGTTCGTCATGGTCTAGTAACATGACCTCCAGAACAGGATTACCGTACCACTCTGGTGCGGCTCTTACTCTGGTTGACCTACGAGGTTTGGTAGTAACTTGATCTGAAGTTTCATGATCATCATCATTAACTTCCTCACTAATTGGTGTAGGTGTCACAGAAACCGGTTTATGTGATGAACTACTTTCCAATAAGGGAGCAGGTACAGTTACCTCGTAAGGTTCTACTTTCCTCCCACTCACTTCTTTCGAGTGAAACTCCTTCTCTAGAAAGGATCTATTCGTAGTAACAAAAGTCTCGCCTTTGGATCTGTGATAGAAGGTGTACCCAACTGTTTCTTTTGGGTATCCTATGAAGACACATTTCTCCAACTTGGGTTCGAGCTTATCAGGTTGAAAAATTTTCACATAAGCATCGCAGCCCCAAACTTTAAGAAACGACAACTTTGGTTTCTTGCCAAACCACAGTTCACAAGGAGTCGTCTCAACGTATTTAGATGGTGCCCTATTTAACATGAATGCAGGCGTCTCTAAAGCATAACCCCAAAACGATAGTGGTAGATCAGTAAGAGACACCATAGATCGCACCATATCTAGTAAAGTACGATTACGATGTTCGGACACACCATTACGCTGTGGTGTTCCGGGTGGCGTGAGTTGCGAAACTATTCCGCATTGTTTCAAACGTAGACCAAACTCGTAACTCAAATATTCTCCTCCACGATCAGATCGTAGAAACTTTATTTTCTTGTTATGATGATTTTCCACTTCACTCTGAAATTCTTTGAACTTTTCAAATGTTTCAGACTTATGTTTCATTAAGTAGATATACCCATATCTGCTCAAATCATCTGTGAAGGTGCGAAAATAACGATACCCGCCGCAAGCCTCAATATTCATCAGTCCACATACATCAGTATGTATGATTTCCAATAAATTTGTTGCTCGCTCCATTGTCCCGGAGAACGGCGTTTTAGTCATCTTGCCCATGAGGCATGGTTCGCAAGTACCAAGTGATTCATAATCAAGTGATTCCAAAAGTCCATCAGTATGGAGTTTCTTCATGCGCTTTACACCAATATGACCCACACGGCAGTGCCACAAATAAGTTGCACTATCATTATCAACTCTGCATATTTTAGCTTCAACATTATGAATATGTGTGTCACTACTATCGAGATTTAACACAAATAGACCACTCTTCAAGGGTGCATGACCATAAAAGATATTACTCATATAAATAGAACAACCATTATTCTCAGATTTAAATGAATAACCGTCTCGCATCAAACAAGATCCAGATATAATGTTCATGCTCAACGCTGGCACCAAATAACAATTATTTAGGTCTAAAACTAATCCCGAAGGTAGATGTAGAGGTAGCGTGCCGATGGCGATCACATCGACTTTGGAACCATTTCCCACGCGCATCGTCACCTCGTCCTTAGCCAGTCTTCGCTTAATCCGTAGTCCCTGTTTCGAGTTGCAAATATTAGCAACAGAACCAGTATCAAATACCCAGGTGCTACTGCATGCTCTAGTAAGGTACACATCAATAACATGTATATCACATATACCTTTGTTCACCTTGCCATCCTTCTTATCCGCCAAATACTTGGGGCAGTTCCGCTTCCATTGACCAATCTGCTTGCAGTAGAAGCACTCAGTCTCAGACTTAGGTCCAGACTTGGCTTTCTTCTCTTGAGCAGCAACTTGTTTGCTGTTCTTCTTGAAGTTCCCTTTCTTCTTCCCTTTGCCCTTTTTCTTGAAACTGGTGGTCTTTTTGACCATCAACACTTGACGCTCCTTCTTGATTTCTACCTCCGCAGCCTTTAGCATTGCGAACAGCTCGGGAATTGTCTTTTCTATCCCTTGCATGTTATAGTTCATCACGAAGGTCTTGTAGCTTGGTGGCAGTGATTGAAGAATTATGTCAATGACACTATCATCCAGAAGATTAACTCCCAGTTGAATCAAGTGATTGTTATATCCAGACATTTTGAGTATATGCTCACTAACAGAACTATTCTCCTCCATCTTGTAGCTGTAGAACTTATTGGAGACTTCATATCTATCAATCCGGGAATTTGCTTGAAATATTAACTTCAACTCCTGGAACATCTCATATGCTCCATGACGTTCAAAACGTCATTGAAGTCTCGGTTCTAAGTCGTAAAGCATGGCACACTGAACTATCGAGTAGTCATCAGCTTTGCTCTGCCAGACGTTCATAACATCTGGTGTTGCTCCTGCAGTAGGTCTGGCACCTAGCGGTGCTTCCAGGACATAATTCTTCTGTGCAGCAATGAGGATTATCCTCAAGTTACGGACCCAGCCCATGTAATTGCTACCATCATCTTTCTACTTCGCTTTCTCAAGGAACGCATTAAAATTTAACGGAACAACTGCACGGGCTATCTACGACAACATAGACAAGCAAAATGCTATCAGGTACTAAGTTCATGATAAATTTAAGTTCAATTAATCATATTACTTAAGAACTCCCACTTAGATAGACATCCCTCTAATCATCTAAGTGATCACATGATCCAAATCAACTAAACCATAACCGATCATCACGTGAAATGGAGTAGTTTCCAATGATGAACATCACTATGTTGATCATATCTACTATATGATTCACGCTCCACCTTTCGGTCTCAGTGTTCCGAGGCCATATCAGCACATGCTAGGCTCGTCAAGTTTAACCCGAGTATTCTGCGTGTGCAAAACTGGCTTGCACCCGTTGTAGATGAACGTTGAGCTTATCACACTCGATCATCACATGGTGTCTCGGCACGACGAACTTTGGCAACGGTGCATACTCAGGGAGAACACTTTTACCTTGAAATTTAGTGAGAGATCATCTTATAATGCTACCGTCAAACAAAGCAAAATAAGATGCATGAAGGATAAACATCACATGCAATCAATATAACCCCCCGGTGGATCGCCTTTTTAGTTTTGTAAAAAGCAAAAGAAAATGATACAAACTTCAAAAATTAAAATTCAGTTTTTTAAAAATTTGGTTAAATCTGGTCAAACTATGGTCAAACTACTTATTGAAGGAGTATTAGTGGTACTAAACAATTATTCAAGAATATCAGTGTTACTAAATAATTATTTCAGTATTTTGAATTTTGGTCAAATCTGGTCAAACTGTGGTCAAACTACTTATTCAAGAAATATTAGTGTTACTAAATACTTATTCTAGAATATTAGTGTTACTAAATAATAATTTCTGTGTTTTGAATTTTGGTCAAATCTGGTCATACTCTGGTCAAACTATGCTCAAACAATGGTCAAACTACTTATTCAAGAAATATTAGTGTTACTAAATAATTATTATTTTTTAGAACATTAGTTTCAAACTCAAATAATGAAACGTGTGACTTCATGCTCAAGCTAAACTCCTGAGGGTTAATATGATTGACATCTTACTATTGTCAGGGAAACAACAAGTGGAGGCTTGGAAACGAGGGGGAATAGAACCCAGAAGTTAAGCATGCTCAGGCTGGAGTAGTGAGAGGATGGGTGACCGTCCGGGAAGATAGATGATTTGGAATGATGAGTGGTGATTAGAGATACGTGGATGGATTTGTTTTTTTGGGATTGACACATGAGACGTGGGATCTGAGGACTTTCCATTTGGCCAATATTTGGACATATCTTTGTTTGCCCTTTTAAGGGAAGAAGGCACATACACTGTTTCTATTTGTTCAGAAATTGGACGTGGCTGTTGGGGACACTTTTTTGTACGTGTCAGCTTCATCCTATGTGTACGTACGTGGTGTTTTTTTTATCAAAAGAAGCAGCGTCCAGCTTTATGCTATCTATGCACGTGGTGGATTTTTTTTTCTTCAAAAGAAGCAGCGTTATTTAATATTTTCTAAGGAATTGGATGGTGCCAGCTTCATCATCTATACGTACATGGTAGGTTTTTTTTTTAAAAGAAGCAGCATCCAGCTTGATCTTATCTATGTACATGGTGTTATTTTTTCAAAAGATGCAGCACTATTTAATATTTTCACAGAAATTGGACATGGGTGTTGGGGACTCCTTTCTAAACGTGTCAACTTAAACTTCCTATCTATGTACGTGGTGTTTATTTTATTTTTAATTGGAGATGGGTGTTGGGGACACCTTTCTAAACGTGTCAACGTAAACTTCCAATCTATGTCCGTGGTCTTTAACTTTTTTTAAAGGAAGCAACATCTTTTAATAGATCTTGACCATCAAATTTTAAATCGGATGGCTAAATTAATTTTGTTGATGTGGATTAACATGGAGCCTCTAATGATACCTCCAATTAGTAAATATAAGATTCAAAATTTTGAAAATCGGGAAAAACAATTTAAAATTTTTCTCAAAAAAAGTTAAAAAATTTCATAAAATTTTCTTTAGTCCCGGTTGGTGTTACCAACCGAGACTAAAGGTGGACCTCCAGGCAGCGGCCACGTGGAGGGCCTTTGGTCCCGGTTGGTGTAAGAACCGGGACTAAAGGGGGGGAGGCCTTTAGTACCGACCCTTTAGTCCCGGTTAAAGAACCGGGACTAAAGGCCCTTTTTCTACTAGTGATACTAATCAACAATCAATAACACAAAAGTAAGATTAAAAATGTGTGACACACAAACTATGATAGGAAATATAAAAAAGGTAACACATATCCAACATGCTATTCGGGCGGGATTTTCTTACCAGTGTAAATAATTGATTGAATAAAAACATTGTTCCTCAATATAGCAGCAACATGACGAGAAAAACAGCTCTAGGTAGAGCCACGCGACCATTACACTAGGAACTTTGTCATTTACAGTCCAAAGAACCGAACCTGGCAGGTTGAGAATATAGCTTAGATTCTATGGGCTGGAGCAATACTTCTGCCACATCTCTGGATCCACTAATGGTAGAACCAGATGAGCAAGGCGAGGAAACCCAGTTCCATAAAACTAAGTGTCCATGTCACTCCAATACATGACCTTCAACTCCCCTGTCTTTCCCTCAACAATTTCTCAAAACCGCTTCTTGACTTGAACATGGCTAGGAGGCCTTTGCCCGGACAACATCCTTCTCACCTTCTTATCAAATCGCTGTAAATTATCAAGGATATTGGTCTTCCTCCTCTCCACAAACCCAAAACAATCACTGTCAAAGTTCATCTGGTCCGAGCTGTACCAGTTCCCTGGAGGCACGCTCTCGAGCATAGGTGATAAGCAATGATTTGCTACCCTTTATTGCAGTGAATGCATCAGATCATGGAATCCCCATGCAACCCACTATCACACTTCTCACAGACCCGATCGACTTTGCTAAAATCTACCGAGCTCCAGCAGATGCCGAATTCTTCCAAGTGGTGCCATCGTTGTTAGCATGGCGCTCACTAAAAGCCATTCTGTCACCTTTTTTATTTCTCCTCTTCCAGCTGCTTCTAATGCCAGAAGCCTCCACATCATCCGTCTCTTTGACAGAACCAGGAAGGTTCCTCCCTTCAACTTGCAAATAGACACCGAGGGATGATCATCTGGATCGACCCCTCTCTGGTTCTTCCACTTCTTCCTGTTGCCCTACGACCACGATCTATTGTTGGTGAACTCATCATAGTCATAGAGGTTATCATAGTAGAGCTACGCAAGCACATGCTTGGTGCACTCGGGCACATACCAGGGTTGTGCCTTCTCACTGATGAGATGGAAGATGTCATCCCACCGCTTTCTCTCACAGGCATCGTCATAGGGGCCGAAGCGTTTAATGATGTGGTACCAGAGGTAGAGGTCGAGCGAGCATCCGTTGGAGACAACCTGCAGCTTGGGGGGAGGGGACACTTCCCTAGTGCCCTGCCATGGCGGCCCTGGCCTCGAGATAGCGGGTGTAGTCGGGGAGGAAGGTGTCGCGGTTGACAGGGACAACACGCGCGAGCAAGCGGTGGATGGGTTGCCACCTGGTGGGGAAGGATAGGGGCGTGATGTCAAGCGTCCTAGGAAGCGACCAAGATGATAGCGACATGATGAGTCAGATAACGAAGGTCTCGTAAACTCCTCATCCATTGAGTGGAACACGGGGGCCTCCGAGACAGAGGCATGTCCGTCGGGGGCAAAGGTGCAGCCAGAGGGGAAATATGTGTTACCCGGAAGGGGGCGTCCCTTACCAATCGATGGTGAGGAGCTAGCTAGGGTTTCAGCGAGCAATGGGTCGGGCCCTCATGTGTTTGTTCATGGGCATACCAGTAAAGTTGGAAAGGAAGAACTCTAGTTGGCCAAACATGCCATTTTTTTGGGCTCGCCAAATCACCACACGTCCCCGGCCTCACACATGGCTAAACTGGACATGTTATGTCGTGTTTCGTGCTCATACCAAGAGATGGGGCCTTCATTCATGATTCATGTGGTATATACACTTTTCAGTCAATGATGATATTAGTTTATTTCATTGGTATTACCACCCATTATTTACTTATCATGACTTGCCTCATCCAATTAAGACCTTCCCAAAATAGAAAATTTTCTATGACAAACTGTTCAATATAGGTACATGCACGAGAACAAATTTCTAGGAGAGATTGAGTTTCTCTTGAAGGCGAAGCGCAAGAATATTGTATGATTTCTTGGATATTGTTCTGACATGAAATGAAATACAAGAAGCTACGGAAATGTGTTAGGTAGATGAACAACAAAGATTGCTCTACTTTGAATATCTACCTAAAGGAAATCAGGATGGTCATATAAAAGCTAAGTTTATGTTTCCACATATATTTTCTTCACAGGATATTGCTTCAAAGTAATATGTATTCTCTAACCTTTGAGACCACATACAAAAGCTCTTCATGGAACAAAATAGGTGCCTTACAGTACATAAAATATAGTTCAGCTCCAATTCCTCCATGAGGCAGCCAATCAGCAGGAGCAAAATTAACAGCCTCGACACAATTTAAATCCGAATTGACTGATACTTCTCAAATCTTCAATAACATCATACCAAAAAGAAAAATCACTATGGTGTAATCACAAAGTAACCAGGCTCCATGTGAAAGATAGCAACAAACAATTTATCTACAAGATGTACCACAGATCTGAGAAACTATAATTCACATAAAAATTCCGCAGCTAGCAAAGGTCATAAAAGTAGTATGTGATTAATTATGTAACTAGAGATGATACCCTCACGTTACCGCAAAATAAGTCTATACTAACTTGCATGACACTTCAAACAGGAACACTGTTTGCTCGTGAAACCGATGGATTTTAGCATTGTGATGAGGAGAAAGTGTAGGTTGAGTTGTGCATCGAATAGATCAGGTAAAGCTTTGCACACAAATTATTGTAGGAGTTTAAAATGTCAAACAGTTAAGTTACACATGAAAGGATCAAATGTTACCGCACCAGAATAGGATTAACTAAATATAAATTTTTGCAAAGGAGAATTTTGGTTCATTTAAAAAATACAAAAAAGAAAGTAACTATGTATATACCCTTTTGTTAATATTTTAACACATAAGCTAATCAGCATACATGTTATGATTGCACCACCATTGTTCCAAGCAACCAGATATGCAAGACAATCAAACTCCGGAATCATGTAATGAAAATGAAAGTATTCCGCAAGTACATAGTAATAACAAAGTAGAAAGTAGTCTCTCTGTAAAAAAATATATATATAAGACGTTTTAAATCACTACTTTGTGATTTAAAACTTCTTATATTTTTTATGGAGGGATTATATTTAACTATTATCAGTTTTACTTCCATGTTAAATTGTGTGTGTATAAACCAAATCCTAGAAACCACTCACTCTTCCGAGTGTCAAATCTGGCAAGATTTGTAATTCTGCCGTAGCTCAAAGTAAATTGATAGTTGCTACAAGTAGTAACAAAAGAATATCTTCACGCCCCAGCTCCCACTAGAGCAAAGATCAAATGCTTTTGGAGATGTAAAAGAACAGAGGCCAACGTGTTCCTACGGATGCAATTAATTTTTCATACTACTCAATATCACATTTGAGTGAACCTCACATACAAATACAAATATTTGCATAAAATACCCGCTCAAAAACATTTGTGTCGGGGATATACCCCGCGGTGTAACCCGCCGGATGTATGACCCGGCTGGAGCATGGCGGCTCACTGGTGACCTGCGTGGAGCTTGGCGATTCACAGATAACCTGTTGGAAATATGCCCTAGAGGCAATAATAAAAGCATTATTATTATATTTCCTTGTTCATGATAATTGTCTTTTATTCATGCTATAACCGTATTATCCGGAAATCGTAATACACGTGTGAATACATAGACTACAATACGTCCCTAGTAAGCCTCTAGTTGACTAGCTCGTTGGTCAATAGATAGTCATGGTTTCCTGACTATGGACATTGGATGTCGTTGATAACGGGATCACATCATTAGGAGAATGATGTGATGGACAAGACCCAATCCTAAGCATAGCACAAGATCGTGTAGTTCGTTTTGCTAGAGCTTTTCCAATGTCAAGTATCTCTTCCTTAGACCATGAGATCGTGTAACTCCCGGATACCGTAGGAGTGCTTTGGGTGTACCAAACGTCACAACGTAACTGGATGACTATAAAGGTGCACTACAGGTATCTCCGAAAGTGTCTGTTGGGTTGACACGGATCGAGACAGGATTTGTCACTCCGTATTACGGAGAGGTATCACTGGGCCCACTCGGTAATGCATCATCATAATGAGCTCAAAGTGACCAAGTGTCTGGTCACGGGATCATGCATTACTGATGCGAGTAAAGTGACTTGCGTGCGAGACTGAGCGAGGTATTGGGATACCGACGATCGAGTCTCGGGCAAGTAACATACCGTCTGACAAAGGGAATAGTATACGGGGTTGCTTGAACCCTTGACATCGTGGTTCATCCGATGACAACATCGAGGAGCATGTGGGAGCCAACATGGGTATCCAGATCCCGTTGTTGGTTATTGACCTGGGAGCGTCTCGGTGACGCTAGGGTTATTAGGAAGACTTGTATGTGATTACCGAATGTTGTTCGGAGTCCCGGATGAGATCCCGGACGTCATGAGGAGTTCCGGAATGGTCCGGAGGTAAAGCTTTATATATGGAAAGTTGTTAAACGGACACCGGAAAGTTTGAGGGCATACGGTATTGTACGGGGCCACGGAAGGGTTCGGAGGTCCACCGGGAGGGGCCACCCCTCCCGGGGGGGCCACTTGGGCTGCGTGGGAGAGGGAGCCAGCCCCTAGTGGGCTGGGCGCGCCTCCCCACCTAGGCCCATGCGGCTAGGGTTTTGGGAGGAGAAACCCTAAAGGGGGCGCCCCCCTAGCTTGGGGGGCAAGCCACCCCTCTTTCCCCTCTCCCTTGACCGCCGCCCCCTCTAGGGTTTCCCTCTAGAGGGCCGGCCCCCCTTGCCCTTTCCCCTATATATAGAGGGGTGAGGGGAGGGCTGCAATACACAATCCAAAGCGCAGCCCCTCCCCTCCCCAACACCTCTCCTCCTCCGTTGTGTGCTCGGCGAAGCCCTGTCGGAGTACTGCTTCTCCACCATCATCACGCCGTCGTGCTGTCGGTGGAGCTGTCTTCCTCAACCTCTCCTTCCTCCTTGCTGGATCAAGACGGAGGGGACGTCACCCGTACCGTACGTGTGTTGAACGCGGAGGTGCTGTCCGTTCAGCACTCTATCATCGGTGATCGGAATCACGTTGAGAACGACTCCATCATCACCACTCCCTCGAACGCTTCCGTACGCGATCTACAAGTGGTATGTAGATGCAAACTCACTCCCTTGACTCGTTGCTTAGATGAACTCATTGATGGATCTTGGTGAAACTGTAGGAAAAATTTTAATTTTCTGCAACGTTCCCCAACATAACCCGCTCGATGATGGTGACTCAATAGTAACCCGGCAGGCGGGTCAGATGGACAACAAGGCCCAAAGCCCAGAAGGACGGCTCACGTTATGATGGGCCGGCTTAAGAGGAAAGGGATGACGAATATTTCCTTTACGAGGAAGCAAGACCCGGACTTGTATTCAACTTGTAAGAGAAGATAGACTAGTCCTAGTCCTACTAGGACTCCACATGTAACCCGCCCCTCTAACTTATATAAGGAGGGCCAGGGTACCCCAAAGAGGGCGAAGAAAGAAGAAACAATCTCTAGGGCTAGACACAAAGAGCCGGCTTACCGGCGACTCCCTCATGATCATAATGAGACCTAGCCACAAACAGCATGTAAGGCTATTGCCGGAAGATATTTCCCGGGGCCCGAAGCTTTCTAAATCCTTGTCTTATGTTGCGTCTCTCGATTCCGTCCAACCCCTCTTAAGCTACTACATAGATGTGTTGGCCTCGCG
Organism: Aegilops longissima; assembly: GCA_021605205.1. Lineage (NCBI taxonomy): Eukaryota > Viridiplantae > Streptophyta > Magnoliopsida > Poales > Poaceae > Aegilops > Aegilops longissima. The sequence goes on from CM038679.1 coordinate 766,706,091, forward strand.
ACTAAATCCTCACACTAAGGACATCTGCCGTGACAATTGCACGACAGTTGGCACCCACCGTGGGGCTGCGCACGGTGGTGTTGAGTTTTTGGAGGGATCTCTCTCAGGGATCGAGAAGCTCGCGATTGATTGGATGAAGAAGAGCTGACACGGAACAATGGTGCAGGATAAACCATACGAAATCGATGGATCCTCTGGTTGCGGCGGCGCACACCACGCAACCCTAATCTTACTTGAACTCAAATTTCGTATGCCGCACTTGCATCTGGGAAAAATAGAGATATGATGAATGAATATCATACTCAGTAATTCCTTTTTGTTTGCGGGCTGTAATCCACATATAATGGTTACACTTTATTCAAATAGTGAAATTAATACATCGATTATATCAGAAGATAAACCAATCTATCTATTTCTAATTCTATCAGGATGAGTATGAGTAGTGAAAATAGAACATCCACTATATCGGTAAAGTAAATAGTGCTAATTACACTTATACAAATCAAGTTGCTGCGTGCCCCAGAGGTGAGGAATACATATGGAGGTAAGTGAGAGAGGAATAGGATAATGGCTTTTGGTTTGCAACCATGTCAACTATGAAGAATGACCAAGGCAGAATCCGTTTCCAAGATTAAATCTGAATGTCTGCATATCCAAAGTTTGCAAGACCACGTTTCTTCTCTGAATGAAAGTTTAACCAAGGTCTGAGAAAGAAAACAAAAAATGGAGGACGGCGATGGACTTTTCGTATCCAATGAATTAGTATATGGATCTCTACCGGAGTAATTATGAAGCAAGAGAAACTGAGGTGATCATTAAAGTTTACTAATGGTCTTGGGCCCACAACTTCCACACTCGAACAATGCAATCCTATAGTCACATCTAAATTTAATAAGAGGGTGCTTGGATACGTTTTAGTCTCATGACTAAAAGTAGTAGGACTAAAACTTGCTAGCCTCACCCATGCTTGGATTCAAATACTAAAGAGACTAAAATCAAGTTAATGATCATTTATTATCCTTCAAACCCTCCAATCCAAAACTCGCCTATGTTAAAGGAGAGAAGTTAAATGAGGAGAGAGGGGACTAATTCACATTTTAGTAGGGGTACCCCTGACTAAAAAAGTTTAGTCTCAAGACTAGTTTTAGCACCTCTTTAGTAAGGGGTGCTTGGAACTTTAGCCTCTTAAAAAGACTATTTTTAGTCGGACTAAAATAAGTCCGTTGGATCCAAGCACGCTCTAGGTAGTCTGAAAGAAAATGAAAAACAGAGGACGACGACTATTCCAGACAGTGAGGAGGCAGGATACCTGAGGCGACGGGGGAGCGGCGGCGTCCTCGAAGGGTTTGTCGTTGTTGGGGGTGGCGGCGGTGAGGGCAGTGGTGTCCCCTCTCCAAATATTACGGTAAAACTCTATTAATTTTGCCCCTATATATAATTGTGCTGCACGTACGCCTGTTTTTTTCTCTCACGGGCAAATTTAACGTGCATTGGCTCGCATGCACTCCTTACGAGAGAAGATTAACGTTTACGTGCATCGGTTAGCTAATTTGTCCATATATATATGGAAAATGAAATTTGGAGTTTGGCAACTTAATTAATTTCGCTTCGATTGAGTACATTTGTAAACAGAATAAAATGGACAACAGATCGTAGGCATTTACTGTGACTGGGCCATGCAAATTTGGAGTCTCCAATTTATTCTGTTTGTGCGATCTGCAAATCAATTAGCCATTAATTGATTTGTTCCCCAATGGCGTCTATATGTATCACAGCGCGAGGAAATTGCTCCACCATTGTCACCATCAGCTCACACACAATCCTATCGACTCTGACGTACGTAGAGTTGTGCTGGCTGTAAAAAGATCCATCCGATATGAAGATAACAGTGCTGACGATCTTGCTCCTCATCGGATGCCTCGCAGCTATCGTACAGTGTAAGCATGCATCATATACCTCAGCAACACCAATACTACCATTCTTTTTACTAGAAAGAAAAGGAGGTTACCACCTATCTATTCGGATTGGATTTCGATTGATGCAAACAACAATATTTGTACGTATCGTATTACTAACGAACACGTAAGATTTGTTTGATGCAACAGGTCGATTGGTGGCTGGAAGGAGCCATGTAGTAGTGGATCGTGCCGGAGCTACAATGGTGGCCGTCAACGAAACCTCATTGGACGAGAGCAAGCTTACTGTAAAATTCTGCGTCAAGAACCAATGTATCCGCGGAAAGGGCCCCGAGCTCGAAACCTGTTTTTGCTGCCGGAATCTAAAGGGTAGTCCATGCTTCTTTTCGGATGATGAGTGCAAGAGCAAGTGCCCTGCCTGTGACCCCGTCTGCGCCCCTCCACCGGCCAACATCGATGAACAAATGCAGCGTGTAGAAAGGAAAACTTAATTAGTCTATTTGTTTTGTGAACCAAAAGAATTGATGGAAATAAACATGCAAATTTGAGAAAAACAATGAAGTCCTTGAGCTAATACTAATACTGGCTATATGCAATTCTTTTGGCCTCTTTGCTACCATTTTATTCATGGTGTGGGCATCAGATTTATAGTCTACGTATTTATATGTTCACTGGAAAGATGCAGTTCATTTTCTCTACATTATTTGAACGTGGTATAAAATCCTGCTGCGGTATCTTTGTTTGGTTAGCCGATTTCCTTGTATTTTCTCAGTTTATTCCTAACCTCACCATATTTTTATGGGAAAAAAATATGGATCCCCTCTCCAAACGTCGATCAGTGCATACCAGATCCCATCAACAACCATCTTCCCACGGAGTCAGCCCGGATTCCCTCGTGCTGCACTAGCCATCGAGCTAGAACAAATTCCAATCGGCTCCCATCCAGCTTACGCATTTATCGGATTTATTCATGTATATCCAGTGGCCGGCACGACGGCCATGGCCAAGCGAGCCCAGCATCAGCGGACCGTCCTTATCGCAGGCAACGAGACATGAAACTAGCCATGTGATGAATCCAAACAATCTCTAATCATCAGTGCTAATGAGCGAACTAATTAAACGATGCCTGCTTGCGAGAGAACTCCTCATCAGCGGGAAGTGTGCTCCTCGACAATGGAAAGTGAAAAAAAAGAGACCGCCCCTGTTGGCTGCCGTGTACTCGACCACCAGGTCGCAGGTCAAGCACTTCCTCCACGGTTTCTCCGTCGTGACCTAGAACCGTTCTCGCCGTCAAACATCTGCAAACTTCCCGGCAGCGTATATGCCGGCACATCTTTCCAGTTCAACACCGACAGGGAGGCCATCAACACACGGGTGTGGGAGCAACGACGGTAGGCGTGCGAGGTTGCGTGGTGTGGAAATGCAGGGCACAGGATGGAAATGCAAGCTGTGGGTACACCATGATCTGCAGCGGTGAGGTTGAGAACGGGACATCCATGGCATGGTTAGGAGCGAGATTGATCTGGTAAAAAGTGAGGCGGGAAGAACCAGAGCCGACCGCATGTGCACAAAGTCGAGGCCATTCATACAAAGGAAAGAAGCCGATCGGAGTGCATTCTGGCTGGATGAGCCGATCGGAGGATTATACAATGTTTTGGTACACATAGGGCCCCTCGCTACAAAAGTTCTCGTGCGCATGTTTGTCGTTTTTTATGTGATTGATCCATTGCCTAATTCCAACAAATTGATCTTCAAAATTGTCCATGCAGCCTCACGGGTCGCAGAACGGCCGCTGTAAAAACAATTGTACAAAATGATGGTATCGTCGTTGTAGACGATGCCGTGGATATTCTCCATTGACCGCTTGGTTTCATTGTCATCCTCCGGGAGGTGAGGCAATGGTGTGATCGCTCCTGTGAAAAGGCCAAGAGGTGTTGAAAGACGACACTACGAAAAAGGTGAACATGATCTGGACGCTTTCCGGCAGACCGCAGATACCGTACATATACAAAGTTGAATGACGGCCAGCCCAAGATAAATGGATGCATGCATGCATTATTACTACTCCCTCCGTTCCTAAATATTTGTCTTTCTAGAGGTTTCAAATGATGACTACATACGGAGCAAAATGAATGAATATACACTCTAAAATATGTCTATATACATCCGTATGCGGTGACCATTTGAAATCTCTAAAAAGACAAATATTTAGGAAGAGAGTATTAGGTAGGCAGCCCTATCGTGCACACATGTGCAGTGTTTCAAAGGATCAACATGCAATAATGATTTATGTATGGGCACATATCTGTAAGTGCTCCATTATCCAATTCCCCTTTGTATAGCCTTCATAAAAAATCATATAAGTATTATTTTATATAATAATGCACAAAAACTCGTCGAACATGCTAAAGCACCGCCATCGGTCGATCGCAATGAGAGTTAGAATTTTTCCCGGAGTTGCCCGCGGTGTAAGGACCCAAACAAGGGCGTCTCCGCCCAGTTGCCGGCGTGCAGCACCCGCCATCGCGCCGTCCGCAACCCGGCGACCATGGCCGGTAGCCAGCCACCTGGCCTCACGAACACGTCCAACCACCGACGGAGCCGCGCCGCCGCACCCTGTTCCGCCGCTGCACGCACGTACCAGGAGCACCGGGCCGACGGCATCCGCCCGCAACCACCGCCGTCCCCTCCACCTCAGAGCTCGACGACGCACGCCGGGGCAGCGCCGTGCCGTCGGCCACCACCCGATGCCCCAGTTCGAGGGGTGACGATGCCCTAAGAGCCACGGCCCGCCGCCACCAGATCCGAGCGGGCTTTGCCTGAGGATGCGCTAGGCGGCAGCGGATGGGTAGTCCTGGAGGAGGACGACGCGGGGGCTGATCCTATTTTCTGGGAGCCCCCCACCCCCGCTCCTATTTTGCATTATACACCCTTCCTTTATAAAAGGTGTATTTGTTTTTAGAAAAGTCAAACGAGTGCAAGTTTGACCGATTTTTTAAGAAAACATATACACATTCACAATACAAAATTTATATCGTTTGAACCATCATGAAAAGTAGTTTCATACTTTATCTACTAGGCATTGCAGATGTTGTTATTTTATTCTATAATCCTGGTCAAACATTCACATGGTTGACTTGCACCGAAACCAATACACTTTATATTCCGAAACGGAGGCTGCTTCAAATTCCATTTGCCTGGGTAGTCCAGGCCAGGTTTGCTCCAATTTTTTTCGGTGTCATCCAAACGCAGACCATGCAGCAACCAGGCAAGCTCCAGGCCAGACATTTTCAAGTGTGGAAGCGAAGCAAACTAGCTCTAAATCGGATTTCTCCTCTTCTACCAATCTCGATCTGTTTCATCTCGTCGTATGGTACCCAAGCCAAGCCAGGCTGCTATTTTAATAGCACCTCAAAGGTCTCCGCTTTGAGCACGAGTTCCACCAGGACTCGGCTGTTTCTTTTCGTCCAAAAAAAATCTGGTCATGTTGCCTTGTTGTATGACCTGACTCCTCGATCCGATGAACACTGCCTGCATATCACACGCCACCTTGGGTCTGCCCACGCGACCTAGGCCTTGCACAGGCCCTCGCCAGCCATACGCTTCCTCCAGGACTCTTCAAGCCTGCTCCAAGTGAGCTGCCATTCTGTGCATGTGTTACGACGTTGCCGCTCAAATGGATCGACGCACCTGATCCGATTCCAACTCCAACTCGCCGAGATTACTATTCACCTGACTTCTTCCGGTCTATGTCAACCGTGCGACACCTATTGCTTTACGGCAACTTCCGTTTATGGTACCGATCAAGAAAACACGCCTCCTTTGAATCAACGTACAACGACCTATTCGTAACCTTGCTCATGATATCACTTGTTAGATTAATCCAAGGTACGCGGTTCATCATTCAGTAAACAAGAAATGACAGCACAATGACAACACCGAGATTTGTAAAGAGGTTCGGCGAACTCGCCTACTCCCTAGGGCAATGACTACGGGCCTTCCTCCCCGAGATACCAGAACACCGGCCACCCGGGCGCCAGCACAAGCAGCCAGCTCCCCCTTGTGTGTCTATCGCTATCTAGCCGTCGTGGGTTAGAAAATGGGAAGGGTGCCTCCTTCATATATAAGAGGCCAAGGGTATAACATGTCCAACTCCGACACTACATGTATCCTACACACAATACAAAACCAAGTCCAAACGTAACCCAACTCTGTACAAAATATTTGACCCAAACTCAAGACTTATATAATCCGTACAACGTAATCACGCATGTCCCAATCAGGCGAAAGACATCATCAGTTGCTAAAGCCTGAATAACTCCTTTATCTTTTTAGAGTAAAAAGCCTGAATCGCTCTTGGCATCCGAGGTGACTCATTAGACCTGAGTGTGAACGTTAGTTAGATGATAATGCATCTCTGCGATATTAATATATTTCCCTTGTCAAAAATAAGTTAGAGTTGTCAAATGAAAAATAGATGTGCATACAGTTTTTCTCACACCTTCACACCACCATATATGGGTGGTAAAACTTCATTCAGGACAATTCCTACTTACTCTACTCTTCAACGTTTGCCCGCAGTTTGAAGCTGCAGGCCAATTACAACTAGGAAAATACTTTCATGGCTTGTAGTCGTGATAGCAGGTCAACCTCTAATAACGAAGAGTTGTCCAAGTTCTCCAGACAACGCATTTTCCTTGTCTTCACATCAAGAATGACGAGTTGCAATTTTACACACAGCAACACCACACCACTCCTCTCCGCGCAGTACACAAACTTGATGAACTCATGACCACGGCCGATCATAGCATGGATGTTAGGATCCAGCAACTGCAGCTTCTCCTCGACGTCGATTAAGGCCTGCGTCTCCCAACCACCATCTGCTGATGAGAGTTGTAGCCACATAGATATCTTGAACTTGTCTGCAGCCAGCAACCGTAGCCTCCCGCCCGGCGACTTATCTAGCCCGAGGTGGCCCTTGCTAATGAAGCGGGTGGTAATGGGTGGAAGCTTCACAATGCTTGCCTTCGTTGTGAGAACATCATATTTAAGGATTCCTTTGTAATCCTGAAGAAGCCAATGGATGACGCCACCGTGAAGAACTACTGCGTCACTGACGATGATCATCCCCGATGGGAAACCGTCACTCACATGTTCGATGAAAGGTCCCCAGCCGGTGCCATACGACGTGGCGGTTCTAATCATCGTAGAGTGTGCCTCGTAGGAACTGACCTCGGCAACCAATAGCATGAAGGAGGAGTGGCGGATGAAGGAGGAGCGGCGGATGCCATCTGCGGGGGTAAGCACGACAAACGATTGTCTGCCTCTATACATGTAGTTTGCGCAGACGTTCTGTGGATCAGAGAGGAAGGTAAATTCACCGGTCATAGGGTTATACACACATAGGTCGGACCGAGGCTCATCTCTGTAGACACAGTAGCGGAGGAGGAGGACGAGGCCACCGCGCGAAGTTAGGGCGTCGTATTGGCGGAGTAGCTTCTTGGCCTTGGCTTGGCGTGAAACAAAGGGGGCCAGGTGGTTGTCACAGAAGGATGTGGCGGCGAGCGTGTCTGGGTGGACTAAAGAGATTGGGGGCTGGCGGTGTGGAGGAAAATAACACTTATGGTCTTTGAGGTAAACGAGGAGGCAGGAGGGCACGACGCCCCCTTGCCGGGTGACGCGATGGAGGAAGGAGGGTTCAAGGATGTCGCGGCGGAGGAGCTTGCAGGTTGCGGCGCAGCGGACGAGGGTGGAGGTGTCGGAGCGCGCAATGATCTCGAGCAGCAGATCCGCCGGTACCGTCGACGGTGTTGGCGAGGCCATGGCAGGGTCGTGTACGAGGCTTGATCGCTTGCGTACGTTGCGAGTGCCGAGGGCTTCGACTGTGATATACTAGATGTATAATATGGGCGGGTCAAAGGAAGGAAGGGACCATGGCGATCGAGGTGGATCGAGAAACGCAACCTCTCCCGGCCAAAGCAAGGAAGGGAAGCCGAAGGTTTTATCCAGCCCAGCTGGTAGCAAATTCCGTTGTCGATCTATTTTGGTCTGCAATCGCAGACGGAGACCCACGTAGGTCCAAGCGTTTATAGCTAGCTACTTATATATGGCATAATAAGGCTTCCAAACTCAAGACACATAGAAATTCAAAAAAAAAAAAAAACTCAAAACACATAGAAACGATAGTGCCAGGGCAAAATTGCTCTCGATCTGGTCCACGATTCTCTTCCCAGTCCAATTCTGTTTGGCTATTAGTATTAATTATGAAACACTCCCTCCGTTTCTTTTTAGTCTGCCAGTATATGGTTAATTGTTTCTTCCTCCTGGTTACAGAATGGGCAAGAGTCCTGGTGCGGTAGCCCCCTCCTTGCCAGCCTGTCAGACGTCCAGCAACTGTTGCGAAGGGCCAACAATGAGAACATTCGGCACTGCAAAGGCGAATATTGCCATGAACTAAGTAATAACAAGGCAGCTGTTTCCCCTTAAAAAAAAGGAACAAGCCCCGCTGACCGGAGACTTACGACGTACTTCCTCCATCCCAAAATAAGGTGTCTTAACTTTGTACTAACTTAAATACAAAATTTTACTTAAGACACATATTTTGAGACAGATTAAGACACTTATTTTTGGACAGAGGGAGTATGTGCCAGTGTTCTCCGGCGGATATTTCTATGAACTAACTAATAAGAAGCAGCTGTTTCCCCTAAAATAAGGAACTAGCCCCGCCGGCCGGAGACATACGACATACTACATCCGCCAGCATCAGCGCCAGATATTGCAACGACGCTCTCAACTGATATCCTCCTTGAGACCGTGGCACGTACGAGAGAGCACAGATGAGAGCATTTTCGTGGAGCAAGCAAGCCCCATCTGTAGATGCCATGCACCTGTCAATGCTGCCGGAAGCACCACGTACGCACTGTGTAGTCAAGGTCTCGCAGAAGCGGACTGAAGTCGCTTGCCCACGTCGGAGTTGCTGTCGGCTGTCGGGAGATCCTGGCACACCTTTGCTACGCCCACGCGTTATCGGACATGCTGTCCTTTGTTGCTGCTCGCCGGTGTCATCGTCTCTGCCTGAGGCAGAGGCTGCAGTACTGCGTCCGCAAAAACACATCGGCTAATAGCAAAGTCATACAAGACCAAAGCTATGCCTATGTGTGAAAAAAAACCGCGAAGCGATCAAATCCGCGATAGACAAACTACGACAATGACCTTATCCACACCAACTATCTCATGACATCACAAGGACGACAAGATTCTTCAACAGCAACGCCTTCATAAAGGGAGCGACGATCAAGCGCCGCCGTCACCGGATCCAACCACCAAAGGCCAGATTCTAGGTTTTCACCCTGAAAAACGGTCTCGGCATGTCCGAGCAATGCCTCCAACAAGGTAACGATGTAAGAACATCGCCATAGCCAGGTATAACCAAACGTACCTAGGTTTTCACCTCGGAGCTCGAGACCGGGTGCTCAAGTAGCACCACCATCAAAGTCACCATGCGTTGTCACCACCGCTTTCTCTCTATCCCAACAGCCATGCGATGTGTGACCATCATCTCTGCACAATCATACCCTCTGTGTCAAACTGTTGTTCGTAGATTGCACCTCGCTGTCAGGACAACCACCGGATCTGGAGAAGAAAACTCTCGCGAAGACCTTTTAATGGCCGCTGCAATTCGCAGTGAAAACACCGTCACAGGCCGGAGGGGTCACCACACGATCCAATACGGTGGCACCACAATCCGGGGTCGAGAGATCGACCGACACCGGCACCAGACCGGATCGAGGAAAGAAGCCAGCGCGCCCTGGACCTGACGGAGTGCGTCCTTGTGCGAGACGGCAGACCAAACAACCGAGAGCTAGTGGCTGGATCGAATCCACCTATAGCCCAGGGATGTTGCAGTCACCTAGATGGCATCATCACATGTTGGACGGGCAAACCAGCCCAGCTTGGATCCATTATGTGTTGTGTGTTGCCGCTGGGTATTTTGACTCACGTAGAGCACGCCGCACCTGCAACCGTTCGAAGATCTGATCCGTCGCCGGTGCTCTGCGGCCTGCTGCTACCCGAGATCTGCACAAGGAACCTCGATCCGCCGTCTAGCCGCAAGAACGGGCCCCGCCGCAGCCACGAACGCATAGGCTTTGCCTGGCGCCGGCCTCCGGCGGCGGCGAGGGGGAAGAGCAGGTGACGGGGGTCGAAGGTGCTGTGGATTGGGTCGCCGCCCGGGTCGCCTAGGTTAGGCGACGCGGGGGCCCTTTTTTTCCAGGCAGACGTCCCGCGTCGCCGTGTTCGATCAATTTGATGTCTATGCTCCTCTAAAAGAATTTCGTATGGAACCAATCTAATCTTTGATCAGATTGTGTTGTAGCTTATCAAAGGAGGAACTCGCACGATGAACTCTCTCTCTCCCTCTCTCACGCACACACACACAAACGACTGTTTGGTACTTGGATCGGTTGGATTGTGAAGATGTACGACTACATCAACCGGGTTGTGCTAACGCTTCCGCTTACGGTCTACGAGGGTATGTGGACAACACTCTCCCCTCTCGTTGCTATGCATCACCATGATCTTGCGTGTGCGTAAGAAATATTTTGAAATTACTACGTTCCCCAACAGTTTTGTCATAGCCCTGTAAAACAGAGGAAACATTACTACTTGTACTAACCTTGTCAAGTGTGTGCATGTAACAAATGTTGGACATAACTAAACACGGAAGAATGAAATGCAACATATGCAAGACTCGAATGCTCATTCCTTTCTCTCTGCTTTTTGCGAGGATCATTACTCTCCATTTAACAAGGCTAAAACATCATAACAATAATTAACACCAATCTTCAAACGGTGGATATCCCATGTGAATCTAATTTTTTTATAAAGCACATGCCAAGTCTGTTGATCCCATTCAACCAATGGTACAAGAAGAAGCGAGCATCGTAAATATCGAGCAACATAAGCTATGAACTGTTTATAGTACACTCCAAAATTAATAGATTATCATCTCTATTGATCTTCAAATCTCACCTATCAGCAAAAATGAAAGAATACAGGTTGAATGAAATGTAAATATTGAACATTCGTAGATCTTGAAGTCTGGGTTGGACGAATGGGCTGGCCGTCGAGGCCGGATGGCTTCATCTAGTCCCGCAGAACTTGATCCATACCCAACCACCTTGCCTTCGGACGAGATGCATGGCCAGATCAAAGTTGTGGCCATGGCAGAGAGGTGATATAGAGGACGCAAACAACCAATTGGGGTGTGGGAAAGAGGTTGCCTATAACCTTGTGGCTATAGGCACCCGCATGGAGGACTGGGAGGTGGGATGGAGCCGTATCTTCGCCGGCCGCCGCCGGGGATGGCAGTGCGCCTCCTCTCGTGTTCTTCATTGAAAAGGTGGTGCGAGATCGCGAGGGAATTGGGGTGGAGGGAGGGAGGGGCCTCGACGCACGGCTAGATCCTACCGGCGAGGAGTAAAACCCTAGCGGCGGCGAGGAATAAACCCTAGCGAACGGGATAAAAATCGTACCGAAAATAGCCCTGAAATTCGTACCGAGAATACCCCCGAAATATTTGGGAGGGAAAATTTGATTAGTTCGAAAAAAAATTCACCCGAAAATGCCCCTCGGAGTCTGATATAATACACGTGACATCAGCGTATTGCATTGGATCTGAACCGTCGAATTCGCTCCGACGGGCGGTCCATATTGACCTGGTGCACTGTAAAATGACTCATTAATTTTCCTTGTAAGCCTATTATTTTCTCACCAGCACTGCTATACACACGATGTCCTCTGGCCGATTTATGAACGATGGTGTTAATCAAGCCATTGGTTTTAGGAAGAAACATCCGCAACATTGTTTGACTATGTATCGTGCACAAATCGGCCATGCACGTCGTCCACAAAGTAGTTTCGTTTTCTCACGTATCAAATTTGACATGCATTGGCTCGCATGGCAAAAGATGACAGCTCGCGTGCATGCATGACATTAGTTGCCTCTGTGAGCACTCCTTACGAGAGAAGATTGAAGTTTACATGCTGCCTTGTATATATGGAGAAATGAAATTTGGAATTAGGCCTTGTAAAAATGGATGGATTACCTGACATTTGGCAACTTAATTAACCTCGCTTTGATTGAGTACTACCTGACATTTGGTAACTTAATTAATCTTGAGTTTTTTCCTATTAGACGCAATTAATCTCGAGCTGGTCACCGGATAATCAGAGGCATTTACTGTGTTTGTGCGATCTACAAATTAATTAGCCATTAATTGATTTCTGCCCAAACGGCCTCTATATATCCAAGCGCGAGGAAGGGGCTTTACCATTGCCACCATCAGATCACACACAATCCGATCAATTCAATTCTGATTTTTTTTTGAACCCAATTCAATTCTGATTCGTAAGAGTACTTCACTTGTGTGCCGGCTGTAAAGATCGATCCAATATGAAGATAACAATTGTGTCGACCTTGCTCCTCATAGGATGCCTTGCATCTATCGCACAGTGTAAGCTTGCATATACCTCATCAAAATCAATGCTACCATTCTTTTTACTTCAAAGAAAAGGAGGTTACAACCTATCCATACAATTTAGATTTTGATTGATGCGCACAACCATATATGTAACTATCGTATTAATAACCAACATGTAACATTTGTTCGATGCAACAGGTCGTTTCGAGGCTGGAAGGAGGAGCTACCTAGTAGTGGATCATGCCGGAGCTACCACGACGGCCATCAACGCAGTGTCATTGGACGACAGCAAGATTATCGTAAAATTCTGCATCAGAAGCATTTGTAACGCTGGGAAGACTGACCCTTATGAACCCTGTTTCTGCTGCCGGAATTTGAAGGGTGGACCGTGCTTCTTTTCGGAGGACGAGTGCAAGAGCAAGTGTCCTGCCTGTGACCCCGTGTGCCCCCCTCCACCCGCCAGAACCGATGAGCAAATGTTGCGTGTAGTAATGAAAAATTAATTATTCTATTTTTGGGTGAACCAAATGAAATTTTTGGAAATAAGCATGCAAATGTTATAAAAACAATGGAGTCCTTGTGCTACTAATAATACTGTCTGTACGCATCCTTTTGTCCTTTTTGCCACCGTTTTATTCTTGGTGTGTGCATGAGATTGATATTCGATTACTTTATTTGTTCTCCTATTGTTAATTGTCCAGAACTAACAAGATAGAGAGATTTTATCTACATTATTTGAATGTGGTATAAAATCCTGCTGCGGTATCTATGTTTGGTATGCTGATTTCCTTCCATTTTCTCAGACTATTCGTTACCTAACCATATTTTTATGTGAAACAAAATACTGTCTATCCCGTCTCCAAATTGATCCGTGCATACCGGATCCCATCAACAGCCATGTGTCACACTGCATCATCCCACGGCTGGCAACCCAGATGCCCCCCACACGAGTCGTCAAGCTGTAGCACATTGCCTATCGCAAAAAAAAAAAAAAAAAAACTGTAGCACATTGCAATCGGCTCCTTGCTCGCATATACATGTAACGGTTTTCTTCCTGTATATCGGGCGGCCAGCACAACGGCCATGGCCGAGCGAGCTGAGCACCAGTGCATCACCCTCGTCGTCGACGGTGAGAAATCAAGCTAGCTATGTGGTGAACCTAAACAATCTCTAATCATCAGTGCTAATGGACGAACTAATTAAACGACGAAAGCTTGTGAAAGAGCTTCGGACAGGCTGGAAGTGTGCTCCTGGCAAACGGTAGATCACGAAAAAGATCCCGCCATTGTTGGCCACCGTGTTCTCAACCACCTGGTCCTTGGTCAAGCACTTCCTCCACGATTTCTCAACCGCAAGCTTATACCGATGTCGCCATTGAACACCCACAAACTTCCCAGTGGCGTATAATACGCCACATCTTTTCAGTTTGTCGCTGATGGGGAGGCCATATACCTGCGGGAGCATGAGCAATGATTTGAGGCATACAAGGTTGCACAGTGTGGAGACGCAAGGCACATGGTCAACACGCTATCCATGGCAATATTAGCATCTAGATCGATCTGCTAGCCGGTGAGGCGAGAAGAAACGAACCGGCCGCGCATGCGCCAAGCCGAGGCCGTTCATACGAGGAAAGAGGCGGATCGGAGGGACAGGTGTTGCCAAGATGATGGCTTCAGGCTTATTGATATATTACTTTCTAAGGTCTTCATGAATAATTAATAAATAGCTGCATGCTTCACCTAGATGCATAGGCCAGAGGCCAAGATCCTTTTAAAAAAATACAAGCAAAGCTGACATTTTCAAAGAAATAAATATAGTCTAACACACTTCAATCATTGCATTTCACATAGAGCAGAATGACCAGGTGAAGCTTATTAGCATACCTAGCTAGCTAGGGGAATAAATTTCATGGCTCGTAACCGAGATGGAAAGATTTCTCCTTCATGTCAATCATGGCCTCTGGAGCCCAATCGCCGCCCGTTTGGGAGTTGATGCCACATGGACAGTCGGAAACCATCGGTGGCGAGCATCCTTAATAGCTTGTGTCCGTCCGGCAAGGAGTAGGACCCCAACTGGAGTTGCTCCGCTTTGAAGTTTCTAGTAGTGGCTGGGAGCTGCCCCATCATGCCTGCTGGCTCTGCTGTGCGAACGTCGTAGGTAAGGATCTCGCTGCCATGTTGCAACAGCCAGTGGATGATGCCGCCATAAAGAATGACTGCAGTGGCGTCTGTGGAAAACGCTGAAAGAAAAAACCACCATGGGTCGAGACAAGCCCCCAAGCGCCCGTGGATGACGCGAAGATCTGAATTTTGATGGAGCGTGTAGTGTCTCGATTGGAGGCAGTTGATCTGTCCAGAACTCGAGATCGCCAACAAATAGCAAGAAGGAGCAACCAATACCGTCGGCGGCAGTAAGCAAGACATACTTTGGTAAGGATCCCATATGCTTCGGGATGCATGGCGGTTCACAGAGGAAGGTGCGGTGACCAGCGATTGGGTCGTCCTGCTTCTTCCAGGACCAGCTCCAAGGAGAACAAGGCCTCCACGGGATGTCACGGGATAGTAGTCTCCCAGGAGGTCGTCCAGGTAGCGGGATACGATGGGAGACATGATATTATGGATGAAGGACATGGTAGTGGGCGTGATCGGGTGTAACATAGACAGGTCCCCCGACACGACCTCCTCCTGGTCCTCGGTATGGAGGAACCCGAGTATGCAAGGAGGTATGATACCATCTTCTTGGGTGACGCAGCGGATGAAGGAGGGTTTTAGGATGCGATGGCGGAGGATCTTGGCCGTGGCGGCGCAGCGGACGAAGGTGATGGTGTCCGAGCGCGCGATGATCTCCAGCAGGAGATCCGTTGGGAGGGTCGATGGTGTTGGAGAGGCCAGCCTGCATGGGTTGTTTCGGCGGCGTTTCTTGGGAGCCATGGCTCCGGGTGCGGTAGATGTATGTTGTGCGCCGGCCAAAGCAAGGGAACACGACGAGCTCGAAAGAGTCTGCGAATCAACCTGTGATTGAGTTGGTTAGGTGGACAGTGTTAGCCCTAACCCATCAGGGTTCAAATCCTGGTGCTCGCATTATTCCTGGACTTATTTCAGGATTTCCGGCGATGTGCTTTCAGTCGGAGGAGACGTTCCCATCGACGACGAGGCGCCTACGGTGACTTCGTAAATCTCAAGATGATATGCCGGCTCAGTCTCTCGAAGGTGCTCATAGGGATAGGGTATGCGTGTGTGCGTTTATAGGGATGAGTGTATGCGCGTGTATATGAGCGCTTGTGTCTGTACTGATGATTAAAAAAAAGAGCTCGAAAGAGTCTGCCTCAAACACGTACGTTTTCCTTTTCTAATTTCCGTGAATCTCAATCACGTACGTACGTGATGATATGGACTAGGTTGTCCCCACAGGCCCACACTGGTGTACGTACGGGCTGTGGCCTTTTTCATTTTTTAAATGGGCTGTGGTCTGTTTCATATATTTTCTTTAAGGGCTGATCCGTTCTTTTTCCTGTTTTACCTTTTCATTTATAATTGTATGCAAAATAAAGTTTGTTGGGAATAGATGATATCACACAAAAACGCACTGTTTTTTTTATCTTCTCTTTTTTTCATTTTCTTCTTCATTTATAATCCATGACATTTTTCATGCAAGAATACTTTTTGAAGTGCGTCTTTTGTTGGACCATTTTCAGGATGTGATTATAAGGCCATGTATGAGTTTGTTTATTCTTTTTTGGCCTCGTTGTATCCCATTGTTAGATTGTGGACACAAATGAAGCCTTCCCGTGCATTTAGATTTTGAGCCGTTCGATTGGCCGTCCAAAACGATCCTGGCCGTCGGTTGTTTAGATGGAGCGATCCAGGCCGTAGGATCTTCGTTTGGATCGATCTCGGCTGTTGGATCGAACCGAGTTACTGCTACAATGAATAGTGTGGTCAAGCAGTGTGCCACCGCGTGTAAATCCTGGGCCCCACCGAGGGCATTCTTGTCTTTTCACATGTGGGCATATAAAACGCATCAGGTCAAAACCTAGCTGCCGCCTCCCGCACACGCGCGCCCCGCTCCTCCTCTCCTCTGCGCTGCCGCCGCCCGTCCTCCTCCCCTCAAATCGCGCACGCACGCACCCCACTCCATCCTCGCCTCGCTCCTCCTCTCCTCTGCACCGCCGCCTGTCCTGCTCCTCCCCTCTGTGTCATCGCTGTTGTCCACCGCCACCGCACTTTCCTCCTCCTTCCACCTCCTAGCTCGCGCCCAATCTCTGCAACCCTTCTTCTGTCCTCACCTCGCCTGATTGGGCTGGAACCCTAGCTCCTTGCAACCGCCGCCACCGCCACAGTGCGTACTCCTGTCCTCCTCGTTCCTCCCATGCCGCCGATCTCGCCGCCAACCCCACGCCGCCGCCGTCGTCTCCTTTGCCCATCCTGTCGTTGCCTCCGTCGCCTCCTACGTCGAGCTCCTTGGCAGGAGGGGGCAAGGGGATTCGCCTCTGCCGCCTCTTACGGCGAGACGAGGGGAGTCGCCCGACAGCCGCCTCCTCTTCTGCATCCGCAAATGAGGGGCAAGCGTCGGACTAGGTCGTGCCATGAGAAGTAGACCACGGAGGCCGTTACCAGGTGCGTCTTTCTCTCTCTCTCTCTCTCTCTCTCTCTCTCTCTCTATATATATATATATATATATATATATATATATATACATATATACATATATATCTTAGATGTTGTCCGATGACCCCTACGTTTCCTCCTGCCCTGCAGCTGGTCCGAGACCTGAGCGCACCCGCCACATCCACCGTTCGTCGTCCACTTGGCCACAAGAAGAGTTACTGTCACGACAGGGGGACTTCACCTGTCTGCACTCCCTCACCTACCTGTTCTGTTGCCAAGGGTGCTAAGCAGTAGCAGTTCCATCTCCCTCCCCAACGCATCATTGCCTCATCTTGATCTGCAATGAACTAGAGGTACCAAATCTCTCCTTACTCTTTCATGGTGAATCCATTTTTATTGTCTCATGTTTGATGGTTCTTTCTCCTCTCACCGACAAAAAGAAATTTGATATGATGGTATAGGCAGAAGGATAGTTCTTTCTTTTCATTTTGTTTCGTTGTTTTTTATTCGGTCATTGTTAACTCTATATACAGCCACACATATTACACCAACGGGTCTAGGTAGAGAAGTAGAGTAGATAATGTGCATAGCTGTTCTGCCGCAGCTAATACATGATTGATTAATGGCCACATGAGAGATTACCAAAGAACAAAGCTCTCTGTTACTTCATTTACGTGATCCTTTTAGCATCCCACAAGATGTCTGATGTAACATGATTATTTTTGGGCGTAACTCAACTTTTGAAGGACATTGTTCATTATAATGTTTTCTAAGTATCAGTTTTCAGGAATGATTGTAGCTGGATCCAATCTGTAGTTGTTCTTGTAGACATAGTGAGTTCATCCATCCCACTAATTAACTAGAGGAAGTCGAGCCAAGATGTAGAAGTTATTTGTTCTTGCTTGCTTTTTCTTGTGTTTATATTCAGGCCTAACTTCACCAATTTGTCGTTCCTTTATTTTCTAACTCTCGTATGTGTATGTTTTTCTTCAGGGTTTGGACATCAATGCTATATTTCTCAATTTTGTGGCTTTCGTACCATTCTCATTGGGAAGGATTGTCCTGTATGATCTATGATGGTTATTCTCTTCAGCATCCAGTCCTATGCTAGCAAGAGTGATGACACGAGTGGATATGCCAAGCAAATATGTCCTGCTTGGATCATATATGCTTCTGTAATGACACTGATTCAGGTAGACAGTTGTAAATTTACTAGATATAAGCTTTCTATACACTGATAAATAGAGCATTGGTGCAGTCGCTTAATTCTGAAATTATTCATATTTATGGCTTAGTATAGTGTACAAGTGATTCTTTATCTGATTCAAAAAACTACTCTTTGTTGTTGTTGCAATCAGCATAATGGTCTTTCTTTTAGATACTATTGAAGCTGCCTAAACAACATGTTTTTTGTGGATACAGATTGATACCTCCTGTTAATTGGCTGGCAGCAGTGGTGATGCATCAAGGTGCAAGGCAGCGGCCGCAAGTTTATACTATGGGAAAGGAAGATCTCCCTACTATTTTTTATGCTCCATGACATAGGTGAGCTGCCACTTTCTTCCCACATGTTCGTGATGATCAATTAATGCCCAGAATGAATTCTGATTGCGATTAGTATCTTTAGACATTGTCCAATGGCTACATTTGTCGGTACTATCATTCTACTCGCTTATGTAGCAGCCACTAATGTGGTTCTTTGTTGCTTCTTCGCAGACATTTGATGAAGTCAAAGGCAACGGGATTATCTGATATGCTATTGATGTCTAAAACCCATCTTAAGTTTTGTATCTTACTGGTTCGGTCATTTACTCTGGTAAAAAGTGTTAATGATGGAGAAATGGATGAGTTAAATAATGCAAACCAGCAAACAAAATGTCAGTTGTTTCCACACAAAAAATCGCTTTGCTTTAAAATTTTCATCTGTATATGATGTTGAACGCATGGAGGATTAGTTACATGTGCATCTAACCGAAGTTTTTATATCAGGACGATCACCACTTCCAAGTGAATACTGTCTATTACCGGTCAAATGTACCTATCTATTCTCTTTGCATTTCACCTGCCTTTATATAATGTCTGTGGCCGGGTTAGTTAAAATGGACCGTATGGGGTGCGGCTGGCAGTAGATGCCTCGCCCCTCTGATTCACCCTACCGCACCTCTTCTCCATCCTCTGATTCACCCTACTGTGCAATAGGTGCCTCGCCTCCTCGGCACTCAACAAGAGCCAAGGTGAGCTGCTGTCTATTCTCTGCCCGTAAGATTTTCCTTTTTGTATGGTTTTCTCCATAGTTGTTAATCAGTTAATCCTGCACTGGATTGGGGTGGTAGCATTGTCTACTGGATGCTTACCAATGGAATCGTCTGGGCTAAGAAAATGTACTCTATTTTGATCTCTGATGCCACAATTTCCTGATATTAAGTAGTGACGCTTACATGGCTGCCTTATGTCAGATGTGAACTTTTTCCATGTACTTTAATATAGTCGATGTGAGATGCAGATTTCCAGAAATATCAAGGGTTATGATATTGCATATTTAGGCCTAAAATTTGTCTTGCCAAAACTATTGTACATATAGCGATTTCTTCAACTTAAGTATGTAGTAACTATGGCTGAAAGGCCAGCTCAGCTTAGTCCTGAATTGCACAATTAGTACTTACATTACAGGTCTGAAAGGTTCTTACCTAATTTATGCTTCTAATAAAAATGGGAATATACTCATCTGGCTACATTCATGCGATGTTATATTTATTTATTTTGTAATATTCATGTGTTGTTTCATTCCTTGGAACTCATTAACGTAGTTATTTATTTATTTATTTTTTGTCATAGATTCTTTACATGTTCAAGTGTTCCCTATAGAGAAGCCTCCATGAATGTGATACCTTCAATCTCTTTCCTTAGATTTGGTCTTAGGCTTCTCTCCCTTAATATGTGATTTTTTTTTTTGCAGTTTGTTCACTCATAAATTCCAAAGTAGAATACTATATAGTACTAACTACTCTCTATTGATGCATGATAATCATGCGTCATATATTGCACTATCATTTCTTGCTTCTATGAATTAAACCCATGTTCAAATTCAGATTTAATTTATCTATCTTCTTTATATGCAGATTATTTGAAGTGAAATACAGAGGAGAAAAGCAGTGAGCTGTGGAAACAACCAAGAGAGAAGAGGGCGGAGAGAATCGGCTCCAACACCCCCAAGGATTAAACTAAGCTCTGAGTACCAATTGTGACACCCAAGGTGTTTAGACGAAATAAATTCAGAGATTCATACTTAACTCGCAACATCTTAGTACTTTCAGAGGAATGATTCAGAGAGTACAAGCTGGTCACGGGAGGAACTAGCCAACCAGGATCACTAGCGGCGGATGGGGAAACCCTAGAAATGTCTAGAGGCGTGGCTTCATAGCCTTACAATTGAGAGGAAAAACAAAAGAGGAGGTTGAGCTACTGTTGACATTGTCGCAAAGTAAAACAGCGACGTGGGCACACGCGAAGCTGTAGCAAGGAAGGAAACGCGTATGATGGCAGATGAACGGCGATGGCGTCTTCCCGCAGTCGTCTCTTCATTCAAACTTAGCTGAACTTACTTATGCTACAGAGTCTACTTGTTCTAAAAGAACGCTGCTGGGTCCTGACATACCGAAGTGGGACTCTTATTGCCAACTGTCTAGACTCGTGCCGGCCGGATCGACCACACAGTATGTACATTAGGTAAGTTGACATATAATAAAGCAAGGCCTACATTGCTATGGTACAGATAGCATTCCCTGCCATGGCGAGGGTATGGTTCATAGATCTCAAGGTTTCGAGGAGAATTACAGAGGAGATTACAGAAAGAAGAGAGACTTGGGGAAGAAGAAGCTCAGAGAGAAGATCTGGATTTGCTACAATATTCTTCGTACCCCCACTCCTACACACGCAACGTCTATATATCTGCCGCGATGGGCCGGACCCTCGGTCCACGGTCTGAGGCCCAGGTTGCCAGGCGTTGCAGACATGTATGCATATTACGGACGTACGTACGTGATATCCAATGCAAGGACGACAGGGGTCCATCTTCACGGACGTACTTCGTTTCCTTGGCCGCATAGCACGTTGGAACTAGATTTCGGTACGCTCTCGAGTCCGATGCCGTGAAGGGTTCTGTTCCAAGTGTGTCCCAGCGGATCTCCTGCTCATGTACGCCAATTGTCTTGTCCGATCTGGATCTCGCTAATTTCTCGATCGATCGAGTCCGATCTGCTCGAGGATTCTCTCCCCGGTCCAATTCAGCTTGGCTACGTATTGTGCAATATTAAATGCCAGGGAGGATTTGAGTTTGTGCGCACCCGCCCGGAGACGACTTACGTGCCGGCGTTCCTTATTCCTTTGCTGGTCATAGGAAGGAAGCCAAGGCCTCCAACTCAAACGCACACGACTGCTGGTTTGATGGAGGCAACGAAGATTGCAAAGACGCTCCCAGTTGATCTCCTCCTTGAGATCGTGGCACGCACCGACTTCGTTACTGTCGTCCGTTGTGCCGCTGTGTGTAAGCACCTCCGTCGTGACATCCTTAGTCCGCTGTTCATACGTCGCTTCAGTCAGCAAGCGGCTTCCACCATGCTCGCACACTGCCCCTCTGACATGCAGCTCCTGAATCCGGTCCACCCGGCCACGTCTGCAGCTGTGCAGTTCTGCCACGGCTACCTGACGCCTTGCATGTTACGTCACGCCGCCAACCTCTCTGGCCAGTACTATCCGGTGACGTCCCGTGGCGGCCTTGTTGTCCTCCGTTTTTACAAGAAATCTGAGTCCGAGCACTCCTCTAGCCTTTGTGTGTATGATCCCATGACGGGCCGTCACACCTTCCTCTCAAGACCGACAGGTGACCAGAATACCCAGGACAACCGGCAGGCGTACGTCCTGCTCACTGCCGCAGACGAAATCAACTGCTCCTTCATGCTGCTCTTCATCCGTGTCTGTGAATGGGGCATCAGAGTACAGGCTGCCACGTCCTCCTCTGGTACATGGGGGGCCATCAATTCTCATGTGAGCCACCCTGACTTTCCATGGATGCACACAATTGGGTACAACACCCCTGCTATCCTCCGTGGCGGCATCATCAACTGGCTAGTGTACCACAGGGACAAAATCCTCACATATGATGTGGACACAGGGGTACCGGGACGAGTGAAGCTTCCACCCACCATTCACAATCAAAGCAAGCTCCACTTGGCAACGTCCCCAGACGGGAACCTGTTGAAACTGCTCGCCATAGAGGGGTTCAAGATATTGGTGTGGCGACAACTACCTGCGGTCCCAGCAAGTTGTGGTTGGTCGCTGGAAAATGTGATCGACATTGAGCACAAACTACGGTTGGTGTGCCCAGACATCCCCCACAGCAGTGGCGATGTAGTCGTTGATTTCGAGGGCTCCGGGAAGAGGAGCGGTGACGTGCTGCTGTTGCAGGTATACAGCAAATACGGATGTACTCCGCTCATAGTTCTTGATCTGCAGACGAAGGAGATGCATGAACATAAGAGGGGCTTCTCATTTTGGGAGATCAACCTATCATCCCACCTAGAAACTATGAAAGTACTTACTTAGCTGGCTAGCCAAGTAAAGAGATTAATTAACAGAGTAGTATGCAAATAAACAGATGTTCACGTGACTAAAGCATTTTTGTGCCTAAGCGGTATGGAGTGTTTTTTGTTACTGTTCGTAACCGAACTTACTGGTGCCCTAGCTGAATCAAAGGAAAATGTTTTGACTCCTAAAATATAAATATGTAATTTTTTGATATTTTATTTTATGTCATTGTTTTTGATGGATCTCCTATTTATACATATATTTGATGGAACATTAAGTTTCTAAATGAATTTGCTGGGGCATTAGAGCATCTACAGCCGGACCCCCTTCTTTTTCCCTAAACGTCCAAAACGTCCGACTGGTCAGTGAACGGTCAAAAATTGTGACCCAACCGGACCCCCACGCTTCATCCCTAAACGTCCATACTGACCGGCACCCCTTAAATCGGGACCAAATATGAGGGCAATATGAGGGGTTATGGACGTGCCCGGGCAAGGCCCCACGTCAGATATAGCGAGCCGGCGACCCCACCTGCAGCGACTTAGGCCAGAAGGCCGTGGCCACGATGGCGCCATCAAGCTTGCTGCCGGAGGCTGGAAAAGAGTAGTTGTGATCTGCATTGCTTTATTTGGTTGTTGTAAAAAAAATTGAGTTGTTTGGATTGTTTACCACATGTGTCACGTGGTAGTTGGTTGTTGTAACTAGATGGCCGATAAATATGCAAACAGAATGGCATTCTTGTTCCTAGATTCCGGGTATGTGTACGCATGATACTCCCTGTATCCCAAATTACTTGTTTTTCATTTATGTAAATACAGATGTATCTATAATGCTGATACAAATTGTTAAAATTTTAGATGTAATATCAAACCAAAAAGAATTTAAAAGAGTAATTGAGCATGTCCATCTCTCATGGTTCCTCGATCGACTTGCAGGATGGAGCATATCTGTTTATAATCAAGCACAAATGGAGCAACCAATTGCAGATCCTCAGAATGCATCCCATCGATTTCTTAATGCCACTATTATCAAAATTAGGAGAAATTAAGCTAGTGACAACAACGAAATTGATAAGTAAGCATCAGTTGCACACTGTTGACGATGACTGCGCATGATTGAAAGCTTGCGTGTGCAGGAGTTCTTTCACCTGTCTATGCTGGCCTTATCTGTCCTATTTTCACTGAACTTCCAAGTTCCAAGGGATCATACATTTCCAGTATACTTTCATCAACAGAGACCCGTTGATGCAGCGGCTGTCCGGCACAAAGATATGTATAACGGAGCATGCCCATTTCCTGGTTCATCGACATGCAGGGCGGGTACAAGGGCACCCAGTGCGCATCTCCAGGCTTGGCGAGGAGGACCAGCCATGCCTCGTCCCACAACGGGAGCTGCAGGGTCGGCGGCGAGGTGGACTCGTCGATGCCGGCTCTGGTGAGCGCCGTGCGCTGGGAGGGGAACCGGGGCCTGAACGCGTCAATGCCAACGCGGGTGCCACTGTGGTCCGGCACGTCATGGATTATAGGGAATTCGACCAGCGTGCCGGTGAACGGGTGCAGGAGGAGGATGGCGCCGGTGGCCTTGTCGCAGAGGACGAAGAGGCCGTCGACATAGCCGAGGAGGTGGCTGGTCACGAGCACTGGGAGGTCCAGCCCGAGGCGGGCGCCAGTGGCTATGTTCCTCAGGCGGAGGCGCGAGGGGGGTGCTGCCTGCTTGGACAGCGGGATCCAGTTGCGGGGCCGGAACCGGGCTTCCAGGACCCCGAGTGCCCGGGGGTCATCCGTCAGGTCGCGCCAGGGTTGGCACACGGCCCGGAAGCGCAGGTACTCGGACACGTCGACGGAGAGCAGCCGGCCGGCGATGTCCTCGATGAACACCGTCGTCAGGTTGGCCCAGTCCCTCCTGCCATGCCATGCTGGAGGAGTGAGCCGTCGGGCCAAAAATAACAACAGATCGGAAGAAAGCTGCAGAAAGTTCATACCATTCGCTCACTTCTGGTTCTGGATCGCCGGTCTTTGAGAAGCCAGATCCAGTGTCTGCTAGACAGCGGCGCTGCCGCCGTGCCCGCGTCATCATCGATCCCCTCGGATCCGGCCGGTGAAGAGACGCTTGGTTGGACGGATCACAATTTCCGGAGACATTTTGTAGGGGACACAAATAGGTTAGCTGATTTTCTGGAGATTAGGGAGATACGATGCGTATTTTTTTCCAGTGGTTTCCTCTTAATTACCATAAGTTGTGGGTCCACTGAGTGAGCCTATGCAACGAGGTGGATCAATTTTACGTGATTTTGTTGTCTCAAGGCCGGCGCGGCCCAAACCCAAACCGAGAATTTCTCCCTTTTCAGCGTTGCTGCTGCCACCTGCATCGCCACCTCAAAGTTCGTCCGCCGCCGACTCTGGGAAGCGCATGTTGTACAGATGGCAACGACATACAGTGACGAGGAACTGGATAATTAGGATGCACGCAGTCAATACCAACACACACACACAAAAATTCACACTGGAAAATAGCAAAATCACACAAGACCAAAACTATGCCATGATGGAGTGAAAGAAAAATGAAAGTTCTAAAGCGAACAAAACTATGATCAACAACAGTACCAACCATATCTGCACCAAGGATCGCTTGACATCCCAAGTACCACGAGAAGGGTTTTTCAGCACCAAAATCTTCAGAAAGGGAGCGTCGCTTAAGCGCTGCCACTGCCAGATCAAACCACCGAAGGGCAAATTAGTTTTCACTCTGAAGAAGAAGTCCGAGCTGATCGGAGAAATGCCTTAAGGAGATAACAATGCAAGTAGCATCACCATTGCTTGGTAACAAACTATGGCATGACCTCAGGGTTTCACCCCGGAGCTCAAGACCGGTATTTGAGAAGTACCACCAAATCGAAGTCATTATGTGTTCTCACTCACCACCACTTTTCATGATCCCAGTAGCTATGTGTATAGCACGGTCTTGACATCAGATGCCACACAAGTGAAGAACATGCTCGCACAAGCAGACAGTTCAGACACGACAAGAACCGGTGACCACCAAAGGATCCGAACAATGATGATCGTAGTAACCCTATGACGGAGATCGAGAGAGTATGGTCACTGGCACTGCCAAAATCCCAAATTGGGATGCTCCGGCAATCCCCCACCGTCCTCATGCTCAACCATTCTCACCTTTGGCTGCAGAATCAGTCGACAAAACATACTCGTCGTTGCCGCCGGATCTGAAGATGCAAGATCCTCTCTCCCATCAAGCCAGTCACCTGTAGATGGGCGATCCTTTTCAGCACATATCCCGCACTCTTTGAGAGTGAAAGAGAGAAGAGTTTTGAGAGGAAACAAAAGAGAAGAGAGAGGGTGATTCCCCGCCGCCAGCCCTAGGTATCTGCATTCCTCTTCTCCCTCCTGCCGTCACCTGAGGCCACGCCGGCGTAGCTTGGTCGGTGACGGCGGCGGTAGGGCCTTCCCCCTCGCGCGGTGGTGGTGTCCTCCTGGCGGCGGCGGCTCATGGGTCAGAGGTTCACTGGCGGCAAGGCGCAACAGGTGATCGGCGGCGAGTGCGTTGACGGCATTTGCGCGGGCGCCCTCTCCGTGGCTGACGAGCACCTGCGGCGGCGGCCCAGATCGCTGCCCTTGCCCAGATGGGTTTCGGCGGGCTGGCAGATCTGGAGGTCAGCTACAGGAGGGCGTGGTGGGCCTGGCGACGCCGGCCTTGGCATCGTGGTGGTGTTGTGGACGGTTAGGCGACGGCGGTCTGGATTCTTTGCCCACTCCCCGTCAGAGATGGCCGCGGTCCGTGCACAAGATGCTTGATGGAGGACCTTCGAACGGATCCGAGTGAAAACCTGCTTTTGGCTAGAGGTTAAAGCCGGCGGTGGTGACGCTATTTGCGGCGTTCCTTTCTTGAAAGCATCGCCGAGGAGAAGTTCAAGGCCAATATCTGCTACATCCGGGGGAAACCCTAGATATCTAGATCAGATGACGGCTGCGCTCTTGTGTCATTTCCCTCTTGGGGGCATCATTCTTGGAGGTGTACATGGGTTCGAGGGACCAGTGGACGGATTCTTTGGTGGAGCGGTGCATCATCTCACTCATTGATGGCGGTGGATCTCTGCGGCATGGTGCTGTGGTGACTCGGTGCGCGGAGATGGACTCACGCAGGAGGGTGTCGCGTTCTGGCGTCGTGGTGGCGTCGACGGCAGCTAGACCGTGCAAGGTAGATGCAGCACGACAACTCTGAAGATGGATTGGCGGCAGGTGGCTGCGGCGGCCTCATACCCGGCAAGCGTCCTGGTTGAGGAGTGCGCCGGACCGGTGGGTGCCCCATTCCCGGCAGACATCCTGGATGGGACCTCGGGTCTTAAATGTTAGGTTTGGCTGGGAGGTCTGCTTGGTATTAGGCCCAGACTATCAGCATCCCTCCATCAATTGGATAGGAGTAGCGACAGATGTTGCCTAGACGGTGGATTTAGTCTTGCTGTTGTATTCCTTTGTAAGGTCTTGTTTGAACAATTAATAAAGTGCTATGATGACCATAAAAGCTACTTAATGACCGGCCGTTTGCGTGCAGGCTGGCTTTAGATCTCCTGGCGGTCGAGTGATTTGGCTTCATGGTCGAGTGTCTTCCAGTTGGTCAAGTGGAACCCTTCCTGGTCGACTGAAAGGTAATTTCTTCTAGAGATGTCCTTGGGGAGGGTGTCTTAAACAGGTCCATGACCGTACCCTAGGTACATGACTTCATCAGTGGCCTCGAGAACGCTTCTACAAGGATAAAATCCGCATCCGATTTTGACAGCCTACGGCCTGTTTGCAATTTTTTAGAATCCTCAAATTCCAAAAGGAGAAAAAGATATGCTCAAATTTAAGTTTTTTTATTTTGGTTAAATCTGGTCAAACTATGGTCAAACTACTTATTCAAGAAGTATTAATGTTACTACATACTTATTCAAGAATATTAGTGTTACTAAATAATTATTTCAATTTTTTGAATTTTGGTCAAATCTGGTCAAACTATGGTCAAACTTATTTAAGAAATATTAGTGTTACTAAATAATTACTGTTTTTTAGAATAATAGTTTCAAACTCAAACGGTGAAATGTGTGACCTAATGCTCAAGCTAAACTGCTGAGGGTTAATAGGATTTACAGCTTACATTTGTCAGGAAAACAACAAGTGCAGACTTGGAAAGTAGAGGGAATAGAACTCTAAAGTTAAGCGTGCTCAGGCTGGGGGAGTGAGAGGATAGGTGACCGGTCGGGAAGTTAGACGATTTGGAATGAGTGATCCACACTTGAGTAGTTAAGAGGGGCGATTAGAGACTAAATCATCAAATAATTCAGAAAAGTGAAAATTGAAAAAAAATTTGATTTTTTTTCAAAATTTTCCAAAAAAAACCTTTAGTACCGGTTGGTAACACCAACCGGTATTCAAGGTCCCCCATACCACAGCGCGAGCTGACGCCACGTGGTGGGCCTTTAGTGACGGTTCGTGCCGAACCGGTACTAAAGGGGGGCTTTAGTCTCCACTCTTTTAGTGCCGGTTGCAGAACCGGTATTAAAGGCCCTTATGAACCGGTATTAGAATAGTGCTATATATATATATATATATATATATATATATATATATATATATATATATATATATATATATATATATATATATATATATATATATATATAGTGATCCTATTCATCACCCAGGGTGCAGAATAAGTTATTCTTCACCGAGGTAATCTTATGATGATTTCATAATTAAATTACGTTTGGAATTCAAATAGTTACATTCATAAGAAAAAAACTTACGGAACGTAAAATTGTGTGTGTGTGTGTGTGTGTGTGTGTGTGTGTGAATGTGTGTGTGTGTGAAACTCTAGTAATTATGAAATTAATGTCAAAAATTTATTATATTTTACATGTTACGTTAAAAAGAGGGCTATACTCATGCTGTTTGCACCTAGGTGCCTGGGCACCTAGGCCTGTTATGGTGTGTGTGTGTGTGTGTGTGTGTGTGTGTGTGTTTGTGTGTGTGTGTGTGTGTGTGAAACTCGGAATTAAAAAAAGGGGCTTTGCCATCAGCCAAGGCTTTGCCATCAGCCAACAGACAGCAAAACTGCCACGTGGCAGCTACCTATGTAACCTGGGGGCACTGGCTAGCCTATTTGGTTACTTTGTCGTCTACTGGCAGAAGGAAAAGACCATTGCAACTTTGTCGTCTGCCAGCAGACGGCATAGCATGCCATGTGGCAGCACATGGGGGCTGGCCTATTTGGTTACTTTGTTGTCTGCTGGCAGACGACAAAGGTGCAATGGTCTTTGCAGTCTTCCAGCAGACGGCAAAGCACGACGTTAACCCCTTAACATACCTAAGCTGCGCCATGTGTCGTCCAGGCTTTTTGCCGTCTGCTGGTAGACGGCAAAGGACGTTGCATCTTTGCCGTCTGCCAGTAGACGGCAAAGAACCCTTTGTCGTAGCCTGTTCAGCCGAACATTTTGCCGTCTGTTGGCTAACGGCAAAGGCCTTTGCCGTCCGCCAGGCATGCCTTTGCCGTCAGCCATGGCGGACGGGAAAGTTCCTGATTCCTGTAGTGTTATCATGTTCTTTTATCTTAACAGGAAACGGAAGTTTTTCCGTATAAGCGGTAGGCACAACTGGGTCAATATTATAAATGCTAGTTTCTTCCATGGCTACTATTGGTTCTTTAATTTCTTCTTTAATAGGGGACAATATTTAAACCACTTCTCCTTAGGGAGATAAACATGAGTAGCAAATGATTCACAGAAAGAGGCTACTATCTCAAATTCAAGTCAATATTTAGTGCTAAACTTTTGAAATGCATCGGTAGTCATAAAAGATTTAACCCAATCATACTTAAGCTTAATACCTGACTCTTTAACTTCGTAGAGTTTCATATTTTCAGAGTTGCGTTTAATTCTTTCCAAGAGATCCCACCTGAATTCAAAAGTCTTCTTCATAAAGAACCAGTACATGAAGTGTCCAACATGGTTTGATCATTACGAGAAAGCTGAGCAAGCCCCCCAAGCTAGAGAGATGCTTTCTCCTTCACGAGGACAAAAATTATATATATAATTCCAATCATGATGAAACTAGATGAATAGGATAAAACTCTTGGTGAAATTCGAATTCAATCGATTCCAGCTCCAAGATTTAATATCATGGCATAGCCTATACCATACCAATGCTTCTCCCTTAAAAGATAAGGGGAAGACCTTCCTCTTAACATCATCTCCGGGGTAAACCTGCAAGCTTAAATAATTCACAAATTTCATCCACGTATATATCAAGTGTTTATCAGGATGTTCAGTTCCATCTCCTGCATAAGGATTAGCTAGCAGTTGTTCTATCATACCAAAAGGGATTTCATAGCCAATATTTTCAATAGGTGCAGTAGGTTGAGGGGCAACTACTTATGGTTCCGGTCGAGGTGAAAATAACCCGAACAAACCACTCAAAGGATTGTTTTCCATACTAGCAAGTGACAATAAATTTCAGAACGAAGCAATAAATTTTCCTTACCAGTTTCCACTTACCAAGAGCGCTTCACTCCCCGGTAACGACGCCAGAAAAAAGTCTTGATGACCCACAAGTATTGGGGGTCAATCATAGTCCTTTCAATAAGTAAGAGTGTCGAACCCAACGAGAAGGAAATGAAAAGTGGTTTTCAGGCAGGTAATTTATGCAAGCCCTGAAATAGCGGTAACAAGATGTTTGATAGCAAGATAGGTGTAACAAGTAACGAGTAGCAAGAGAAACAATAAGTGCGGCAAGGTAGCCAAATTCTTTTGTGGCAAAGGACAGGCCAAAGTGGTTTCTT